>PISX010016962.1:0-44636 GCA_004024625.1 Mellivora capensis
AAGATCATGACTACATCTCATACTTCTGAACACATTTTTTTAATCCACGAGGAACTGGGGTAGAGGGGGAGTGGAGATGACCTGAAGAGGAATATAAACAGGAACAAACAGCCCTAAGTGGACTATAAATGAATGAAAGCCCCGAAGACGGGGGAGAATTCACCCAAGCAACTTTAGAAAAGAGTTTGTTGACCATATGCTCTAAGACTAAAGGAGAAAAACTGTACAATATTGTACTCTAAGTAGTAGGTTTATTTTTCAGAGAAGTGTGTGTTAGAAATTTTAAAAATATTGGGGGTGCCCGGCTGGCTCAGTAGGGAGGGCACGGAACTCTTCATCCTATAAGTTCAAGCCCCATGTTGGGTGTACAGATTACTTAAAAATGAAATATTCTGGAGCACATGGGTGGCTCAGTGGTTGGGTGTCTGCCTTTGGCTCAGGTCATGGCCCCTGGGTTCTGGGATCAAGTCCCTACATCAGGCTCCTTACTCAGTAGGGAGGCTGCTTCTCCCTCTGCTGTTCCCCTTGCTTGTGCTCTCTCTCTGTCAAATACATAAATAAAATCTTTTAAAGAAAGTTTTCATACAATAAAATCTTTTGGGGGCACCTGGGTAGCTCAGTCGGTTAAGCGTCTCTTTCTTTTCTTTTCTTTTCTTTTTTAGATATTATTTATTTGACAGAGAGAGAGATCACAAGTAGACAGGCTGAGAGAGGGGGATGAAGCAGTCTCCCCGCCAAGCAGAGAGCCCCATGTGGGGCTCAATCCCAGGACTTTGAGATCATGACCTGGCGGAATGCAGAGACCCAACCTACTGAGCCATTCAGGTGCCCCCACCCCTTTTTTTTTAACCGTCTGACTCTTGATCTTGATTTTGGCTCAGGTCATGATCTCAGGGCCCTGGGATTGAGCCCCGTCAGGCTCTGCACTCTGTACTCTGCTTTTCCCTCTCTGTCTTTGCTCCTCCCTGCTCTTTCTTGCACTCACATACGGTCTCTCTCTCCCTCTAATAGATCAATAAAATCTTTTAAAAATAAAATCTTAAAAAAAAATAAATTCAGAAAATGTGCATTCCAGCATTAAAGAGATAAGTAAATATACTGTGATGAAAGCTAGATTTCTCACTATCAGAAAAATCAGTTATAAATACAGAGAGGGGGTCAGCTAGAATAAACACTGTGGGTTAGACTGGAAGGAGAAGGGCATCATTGTGAACTTACCGTTTTCAAAATACAGATAGATGTGTCCAAATAGCTTTTGGTAGGTACCCATGCGTACATACGTCTATTTCCTGACTGTCCACTGAGAGGGTCTGAAAGTCCTAATGCCCAATACCAGTGCCTTCGCCCAGCCCCCAGGTCTTGGTGTCTCCTGCGTTTCTGCAGTGAGAGGCACCAAGGCTTCTTGGGGAATAGCCATATCCTCAGGGCTCCAGCAAGGAAGTTACAAGATGAGGCTCCCACATTTTGTGGTGCTAGAAGGTAAGGAAGGGTTCGAATCCTAACAGGGACATGTCGATGGGCATAGGAGGCAACTTGAATAGGCTTCCATGCCAAATCCGGGACAATCTGACAGACAAAATAAGTAACGATCATAATGGATTATAACCCATAGAAAGAGAAACTACAGAATAAAACAAGGATCTGTGAGTCCACACAGATATAAGTGCTTGAATGAATGAAGAAAAAAAATAAATGAGGGTGAAGGGAAAAGTCTTCCCCACAGAATTCCAACCAATCAAGGTAGAATGAGGAAAACTGAAAACTGCAATTTGGCAGACACCCCAATAATAATTGTTTCAGGCAAGAATCAGCAATAGATGCTAAAATTACTAAGGGAAAGTAGGATAAGGAACAGGATATTTAGAGTCTCTTAGTATCTCTCCATGAGAGAACTTATAAACAAGAAATATTACAGTGAAGGAACCTGACCAAAACCATCTTAAAAAAATGATTGATGTTACATCCCCAGGAATGGGACAAATGGCCATGACAAGCCTCCTGATATGATACACCTGGAAGGATACAACGTTCTGGGGTAAGGATATCACGTAATGGAAACAAAAGTGGAGAGAGAAGGGTAGACTGGGGAGGTGGTCCTTCTAAGGTGGGTCAGGAGAGGCTTCTCTGAGGAGGCAACACTGAAGCTCTGACCTGCCTGGTCAGAAGACTTGGAGAGGAATATTCCAGAAACAGCTCTGTCCAAGGACTCAAGGCATAGAAAGAAGGCAAGTATCAGGGTAAGAGATCAGGGAGACTGGTGACCTCCTATTACATATGGCTTTGTAATCCCATGGTAGGTGAGGAGTTAGGTGGGGGGTTTTTCCCTTTTTCTTTTTTTTTTTTATAACTGGGTAAACTACAAATAACAACATTGACCAACTTAATTATTTCTTCTTTTTTAAAGATTTTTTAAAGATTTATTTATTTATTTATTTGACAGAGATCACAAGTAGGCAGAGAGGCAGGCAGAGAGAGACAGAGAAGCAGGCTCCCTGCTGAGCAGAGAGCCCAATGCAGGACTCCATCCCAGGACTCTGGGATCATGACCTGAGCAGAAGGCAGAGGCTTTAACTCACTGAGCCACCCAGGCGCCCACCTTAATTATTTCTAAGTGTATAATTCAATGGTATGAAATATATTCATCATGGTGGGCAACTACTACCACCAATGATCTCCAGAACACTTTTCATCTTGTAAAGCTAAAACTCTATACTCATTAAACATGAAGTTCGCAGGGGTGCCTGGGTGGCTCAGTGGGTTAAAGCCTCTGCCTTCTGCTTAGGTCATGATCCTAAGGTCCTGGCATCTAGCCCCACTTCTCTGCTCAGCAGGGAGCCTGCTTCCCTCTTCTCTGCCTGCCTCTCTGCCTACTTGTGATCCCTGTCTGTCAAATAAATAAATAAGATCTTTTAAAAAAAAAAACAAAAAAAAGCCCATGAAGTTTGCATCCCCGTTCCCACAGACCCCGCAACCAGCATTCTACTTTCTGTTCCTGGGATTCTGACTGTACTAAGTATCTCATATAAGTGGAACCATCCTGTATGTTTGTTTTGTGCCTGGCTTATTTCAATCAGCATAATGTTCTCAAGGTTCATGCATGTTTTAGCATGTGTCAGAATTGTCTTCTTTCTTAAGGCTGAATCAATATTCCGTTGTATGTTTATACCACGTGTAGCTTAACCATTCATCTGCGGGGAGATCCCTGGGTTGTGTCCACGCTTTAGCTATTGTGAACAAGGGTGACAGTCGCCACCAACTGAGCGTGAGGTGGTTGGTATCTCATTTGCATATCCCTACTGATCAGTGATGCTGAGCATCCTTTCATATGTGTATTGGCCATTTGTATGTCTTCGGAGAAATGTCGATTCAAATCCTTTGCCCATTTTTAAATTGGGTTGCTTTTTTGTCTTTGAGTTAGAGGAGATGGGGTTTTATTATAAATGATGAAGGGAAGTAGCAGAGAACGTTAAGCAGGGGAATAGTGGGAACTAATTTGAGTTTTTTATTTTGCCCTATTTTTTGGTCACTCTGTTGGGTGGAGAATGCTTTGAAGGCAGAGAACTGTAGATGGAAGACACTAGAAGCAGGGAGACCATTTTGGGGTTTTTGTAGAAGTTCAAGCAAGAGATGATAATGGTCCCAGTTAGAGGAGTGTTCACTACAAATGGGATTGTAGAGTAGTGGGAAGATTTGAAACCCTAGTTAAGTAGTATAATCAACAAGATTTTGCAACTAAATAGAAATGGGAAATGAGTAAGAAGGAGGTGTCCAAGACGACTGTCAGGGTTCTGCTTGAGCCAGAACTGGGTGGACGATGGTATCATTCACTAAAATAAAGAAAACCAGGGGTGAATTGACTTAGGAGTTGGGGAGAGAAATGATGAATTCAATCATCAATACCATACATTGATAAAGGCCTATGGGACATCCCAGTGGAGAGGTCTAGCAGCTTCCAGGCTGGCATGTAGAAGGAAGAGCCAGGGCACCTGGGTGGCTCAGTTGGTTGAACAGCTGATTCTTGGTTTCGGCTCAGGTCATGATCTTGGGGTTGTGAGACTGAGCCCCGTGTCAGGTTCTGCACTCAGCATGGAGTCTGCTTGAGATGCTCTCTCCTCCCTCTGCCCCTCCTGCCTGCTCACTCTCTCTCTTTAAAGTCTAAATAAACTTTAAAAGGGGGGGGGGCGCTAAAGCCTCTGCCTTCGGCTCAGGTCATGATCTCAAGGTCCTGGGATCGAGCCCCGCATCGGGCTCTCAGTGCAGCAGGGAGCCTGCTTCCCCGTCTCTCTCTGCCTGTCTCTCTGCCTACTTGTGATCTCTGTCAAGTAAATAAATAAAATCTTTTTAAATAAATAAATAACAAAAGAAATTTAAAAAATAAAAAGAAGAAGAAGGAAGTGCAGGGCTGGAGATTCCATGATGGAAGACTTGCACATAATTAAGCCATGGGACTAGATGTTCCCAAGGTGGGCTTCTAGGGTCTGGGGACTTCCTGAAAGTGTAATAAAAACACAGGTGTAGGTACACGTGTGCATAATTCTTGGAAGAGGGTTGGTATATTTTAACTGCTGCTTTAAGAGATCCCTGACTGACCTTCCCTGTCCCCTTCCACTTAAAAAGATTAAAAGTCACTGGTAAGCAGTAGGGAGGAAAAAGTCATTGGAGGAAAATCAATATTTAAGGGACAGAGGAAGGTGAGGGCCTGAGAAGAAGAATTCAGAGAGGAAGGAGAAAATGGGAATGAGATTTCAAGGGGTGGGAAGGGGTGGGCAGTGGCATCAATTGCTGCAGAGATTAAGGTCAGATCTAAAAAGTGGGGCTTCTTCACACTCATTAATGGTCTCAGAACCTCTGTCCAAAAAGGCTGTGCTGAGTGTCATCAATGCCCTCTTCCTCTCCTTCCCCAGACAGCAGGGTTTTTCTCTGACCTTCTCATAACCCGGCAGAACAGAAAAGAGATCCCACACCTGGACATCAAGCCTATGGCTTATATGATGCCAAGAGAACTCACGCTGGTGGGCAAAGGCCCATCAGTACACACCTGATGCAATCAAATAAACTCACCTTGAGCTTAGAAGGCAGACAGGTATTTAGGATTTCCCTGGTTTTGTTTTTAAGATTTTATTTTTTATTTTTAAGTAATCTCTATACCAACGTGGGGCTCAAACTTACAACCCTGAGATGAAGAGTTTCTTGCTCAACTTGACAGTGCCAGCCAGGCACCCCAGGATTTCACTGTTAAGTGGGGGAGGAGGGGAGAAGGGCAGCAGATTACAAAATGATTCAGACTTAATGCATTTGACCATATAAAATAATTCATAAGAAATTGAAAGAAACAAATATACCTAAATATTTATAGGAGTAACCTCTGGTTGTTGAGATTATAGATTTTCCTATTTCTGTATTGTTTCCAAGTGTGCTACAATAAGTATATATCACTTTTTTTTAAAGATTTTATTTACTTATTTGACAGACAGAGGTCACAAGTAGGCAGAGAGGCAGGCAGAGAGAGAGGAGGAAGCAGGCTCCCTGCTGAGCAAAGAGCCCGATGCGGGGCTCGATCCCAGGACCCTGAGATCATGACCTGAGCCAAAGGCAGAGGCTTCAACCCACTGAGCCACCCAGGCGCCCCAGTATATATCACTTTTATAACTGGACTGATTTTTTAAGCTACAGTTTCTGTGACAGTGAGAGTCATGTCCCAGTTTCACAGTGGAAAAACACCTTTGGGATCACAGAGCTCTTTAAGACTCTGATGGCAGCTATGGGCCTCCTGCATCCTCTCAGGGTGACCCATCCCCACCTGCAGGAGGCAGAATGGCTTTGGAGCCAGCCACACTTGTCCTAATGCTGACCACCAATGTGGAAATTTCAAAATGTGTAAATCCAAAATGGAAACACCAAAAAAGAAGCCCAGGGGTAAGCACTGGCTTTGTTGACCCCATGATGTCCGGGAAGGGGGGTGGTTATCCTGGCCTGAGTCCTAAGATCAGAGTGACAGGTCTGTCATCCTTGGGGACAGAGCTGTGAGAGGCATCTCAACATCCCATCCATCTGGCTGCTTCCCGGGTTCACATGAGTGCCTTTAGGAAAAGTGTGGCTGCTTTTAGAGCAGAGGTTTATCTACCTGAATGGCTCTAAAGGCTAGAAAGGCTAAGTATAGGAAAAAGAAACTGCCAAGGTATTATCAAACTTTATTTCATATTTGACAAATACAAACACAGGATACCAGGGGCACCTGAGTGGCTCAGTTGGTTAAGCCACTGCCTTCAGCTCAGGTCATGATCCCGGAGTCCCAGGATCGAGTCCCACATTGGGCTCCCAGTTCTGTGGGGAGTCTATTTCTCCCTCTGACCTTCCTCTTCTCATGCTCTCACTCTCTATCTCAAATAAATAAAATCTTCAAAAACAAACAAACAAACAAACACAGGATCCCAGAGATTGTACCTTAAATTTGATGCTGAACAAATATAATTTGGAAGTAGAAATAATATTTAAAGTTTCCTAAATTATTTGTACTTAGATTTGAAACCTGACACCTGATATTCCCTTCTTAAGCCCCAAGGTGTCAAGCAAGGTCAGGCTGGGAATCTTGCATGGTGATGTGCAGCAGGGAATTCACCTCCAAGTCCTTTAACCAGGAGCAATATTTAGTTTTATGCTGTTTCGTGACAGAAAAGAGTTGCTCACAAACATAGGTACTTCTGAACATGGACAGAATCTTTGCATAGTGGTTTTTATATTTAGGTTAACCATTCCCAAGATACTTGTAGAATTCTGGGATCCCAACACCATCGTATTTCGTCCTCAGTCGGGTGTTGCCCTACAAATCAAGAATTTCCATTGGGGGCGCCTGGGTGGCTCAGTAATTAAGCGTCGGCCTTTGGCTTGGGTCATGATCCTTGGGTCCTGAAATCGAGCCCCAAATCAAGCCCCACATCAAGCTCCGCATCGAGCCCTGCATCGGGCTCCCTGCAGGGAGCCTGCTTCTCCCTCTCCCACTCCCCTTGCTTGTGTTCCCTCTCTCACTGTGTCTCTCTGTGTCAAATAAATAAATAAAATCTTGAAAAAAAAAAGAACTTCCATTTGTAGCTCTTCTTTCACGTTATTAATGTTGATCAAGAAAGGTGAGCTGAACGACGTCAGTTGGTTTTCATAAAGTTTGAAATCAGAGAACCGCTCCTGGAATCCAGTCTCAACTCCCTAATTCGGGAAATACAGTTCAGGCCGTCTCTTTCATTTTCAGAAACTAATTTCAGTGTAGGAAAGTGGGCCAGCTTGTTCCTTGCCAAATGAGCTTCCCAAAGACACAGTTTCGTCAGGAAGGAGCGAACTGAATCGTACATCTGTGTAACTACTTGTGAGCGCCTTTGCAGGAAATCTCCAACATGTTTAGGTAAGTCATAATGTCAACCAAAAAGACTAAGTCTTTGATCCAATCTTTGCTGGTGAGCTGAGGAACTGATTTTCCTTTAGAAGACATGAAAAAATCAATTTCTTCCAACAGTTTGAAAAGCCACCTGAGGACCATGCCACGACTCAGCCACTTATGTCCCATGGAGAACGACAGACTTCCATACTGTGCATCTAAGTCATTGAACAAAGCACTGAACTTTCTGTGGTCTGAGCCATGGGAACAGATCTAGGTTATGGTGTGAATCACTATGTCCATGACATGATCCATTTTTAACTTTGTAGCACAAAGCGATTGCTGGAGAATGAGGCCATGCATGGACTTCAGTTCTGTGTCTTTGCAAAGCCTGGACACTTTAGCTTTAAGTTTCGTAACAAGTTGCTCAACACCGACCAGTGCCAAATTGCCATCTGTGCTAATGCTTACTAACTGTGACCAGGCTACATTAAATTTTTTTTTTAAGATTTTATTTATTTATTTGTCAGAGAGAGGGAGAGAGTGAGTGAGCACAGGCAGACAGAGTGGCAGGCAGAGGCAGAGGGAGAAGCAGGCTCCCTGTCGAGCAAGGAGCCCGATACGGGACTCGATCCCAGGATGCTGGGATCATGACCTGAGCCGAAGGCAGCTGCTCAACCAACTGAGCCACCCAGGCGTCCCTACATTAAATTTTTTAAGACTTTCCTCAATACAGACAAGTCAGTCATTTCCTAACATGGTCCCTGTCATGGGAACCACATCCAAAAGTTCTTCCGCCCCGTCGAAAGCGTCAACAACAGCACAAATAAATATAGCCAACTGGTGGGGGGGGGCATTATCTCCATTGGCCCTTTCATGAGCCTGTCAACATAATGCTTAACAGTATTACCACTTAGTCTTAGACTGGCAAATGCTTGTCTCTTTTCAGCTGCCCCCAACAGACATTCCTTTATAAACTTACCATCTGGGGGCGCCTGGGTGGCTCAGTGGGTTAAGCCTCTGCCTTTGGCTCAGGTCATGATCTCAGGGTCCTGGGATAGAGCCCTGCATCAGGCTCTCTGCTCAGCAGGGAGCCTACTCCGCCCCCCCCCGCCCAACTTGTGATCTCTGTCAAATTAAAAAAAAAAAAAAAAACTAAAAAAAAAAAAAAAACAACTTAGACCATCTGTAAAAGGTTTCAATGCCCGGGCAATTTTCTCACTTAACACAAAACTGCATTTCCTAGCGGTGGCGTTTATTTTATTAACGTTCAAAAGTAAGTCGTGTTGAAATTTCAGACTTTTTTTCAGTCCGTTAAAGTTTTTTATCACGCATCTTTTGGGTATATCCATTGTGGTTCCTACTGTGGATTGTTTCATAATGGCTTCTGAGGTTCAATTCCATTGACACAGACACACTTTGCATATTAAACACGTAGGAACATTCTTGACCTCCACAAAGAAATAAGCTCGCTCCTATTTTTTTGAAACGCGTGGCTTTCTTGTTCTAGCTTTTGTTTTCCCACTTTTAGAAGACACAAACACATAGGAAATATTAAAATGTCACCTTTATGGATAGAAAAGTACTACTTTGGGCACCTGGGTGGCTCAATTGGTAGAGCGACTGCCTTTGGCTCAGGTCATGATCCTGGACTTCCAGTATCAAGTCCCGCATCGGGATCCCAGCTCCTTGGGGAGTCTGCTTCTCCCTCTGACCTTCTCCTCTCTCATGCTCTCTCTCACTCATTCTCTCTCAAATAAATAAAATCCTTTAAAAAAAAAAAAAGAAAAGAAAAGTACTACTTTGCAAGAGAAAGGTAGGGACTCTATTTTTGCAAAGCGGAAGTGTGCAGTTCACTCCTTCGAAGTAGGGGAGAACTGAGTAAACTGTGGGGGTTTGGGGGCTGTAGGGCACGACTAAGAAGAAATCTCTGATTGTCCTTGTGCAGATGACAGCAGACACGCAGGAACGCAGCCCCAAGCCATCGATTTTGAGGCCCCAGCAAAAGAAGCTGGAAATCCAGATTTCTACCTGAAAGTCCTTGATTCTTAAAAATATTAGTAATAGATTGGGGTTTTTTTTCTGTAAATACTAGATAAGCTACAACATCTACCCATCAGATTAGGCAGACGAGGTATACTACCAATGTAAAATTTCATGATTCATAATAAATTAATTTTCTTTTCCTGAAAATATTATATATATACCGCATCTACCCATCAAATTAGGCAGCTTAGGGACACTGGTTTGGGATCTCTGGTTTAAAGCAGACAAAAACTCTACCTGAAGAGAATTAAATCTCGAATTCTGAAACCACAGGTTTAAGAACCTGTCCAAACAGAATCACAGAGGGTATCCAAGAAGGGGAGCTAAGCTGATGGACCTCAAAGTGCCATGTTTTTGCAGATTTCGTGGTTATAGTTAACTAGGACACTACTCATTCGCTTGATAGGAGGATGACTTACAAGGCTCTTTCTGCATCAGCCTGTGACTTGAAATCAACATATGCAATCCTGCAGTTGTGGAGATGGTGTGGGGGAGAGAAGAACAAAGAGTCAACATTTAGTCCTTTCATCTTCTGAATTAGTGATACACATGCAGGATTCAAACTGCAAAAGGGAGAAAAGAATACGGTAAAGCGTGCCTTCTGCCCAATTTCTATCCTTACAGGCAACATGCCATACATACAAATGTATAAACATACACACTCTACCTTTCACAGCTTGCCTGAGATGTAATTTACATATCATAAAATGCATCTATTTAACGTGTACAGTGGGGGACGCCTGGCTGGCTCAGTCGGTGGAGCATGCAACTCTTGATCTCGGGGTTGTGAGTTCAAGTCCCACACTGGGTGTAGCGATTACTTAAAAATGAAATCTTTAAACAAAATAAAAACAAAGTGTATAATGGTTTCTAGTATGTTTACAGAATTCTATAACCATCAGCACGATCTAATTTTAGAACATTTTTATCCTCTCCCAAAGTATCCATCAGCAGTCCCTCCTCATTCCCTCCAACTCATTCCCATGGCCTGACCCAACTACCATGCTACTTGCCCATTCTGGACATTTTGGATAAATGGGATCACATGAATATGCAATCTTTTGTGCCTGCCTTCTTTCACTTGGCCTGATGTTTTCCAGACTCATCCAAGATGTAGCATGTGTCAGTACATCATTCCCTTTTATGGCAGGATAATGTCACCTTGTATGGAAATGACACATTTTATTTATCCATCCATCGGCTGGTAGACATTTGGGGTTGTTTCCACTTTTTGGCTATTACGAATGAAGGTGATCTGAACACGTGTAGAATTGAGTGGCTATAGGTTTTCATTATGTTCACACCGAGTACTAGAATTGCCGCACCATATGGCGACTCTCTGTTTAACATTTTGAGAAACTGCTGAACCGTTTTCCCCAGCAACTGCACTATATTTTGTTTTACGTTCCCACTGGCAACGAATGTGGGTTCCAATGTCCCCTTCACCTTGCCAAAACCTGCTATTTTCTGCCTCTCTCATCATCAGCCACTCTGATGGGTGGGAACTGGGATCACGTCATAGTTTTGACTTGCATTTCCTTACCAACTCCTGGAGCATCTTTTCATGTTCTTATTGGCCATTCAAATACTTTGTTTGGAGCAATGCCCATTCAAGCTTTTCGCCCATTTTTCAATTGGGTAGTCTTATGACTGAGCTGTGAGAGTTCTTCACATATTCTGAATTCAAGGCTCTCATCAGATACACGATTTGCCATATTTTTTCCCAGTCTGCAGAGTTGTTTTGATTTTTGTGTAGTGTCCTTTGAAGTACAAATGTTTTTAATTTTGATAAAGCCCAACTTGTCAATCTTTTATTGCCTGCATGACACCCTAACCTAAGATCACAAGGATTTACTCCTGTGTTTCCACCATAGTTTTATTTCAGCTCTTACATTGTCTTTTATCTACTTTGAGTTGATTTTTTTTAAGTTTTCAAGAACACTTACTTTATTTTATTTTTAAAATATTTTATTTATTTATTTGACAGAGAGACAGAGATCACAAGTAGGCAGAGAGGCAGGCAGAGAGAGAGGAGGAAGCAGGCTCCCCGCTGAGCAGAGAGCCCGATGCAGGGCTCGATCCCAGGACCCTGAGATCATGACCTGAGCCGAAGGCAGAGGCTTAACCCCCTGAGCCAACCAGGCGCCCCTTGAGTTGATTTTTGTGTAGGTTTGTCCTCCATTATGTTTTTAGATAAAAAAGGGAATATAATATACACACTGTTCTATATTTTGCCTTTATATTGGAGTTTATTTCCCATCAGCACACAAAGTGATGTCTTACTTCTTTTTACAACTGCATGGTATAATGTCTTTTGGACCTACCAGAAAATTTTAGCCAGTTTTCTATTGATAGATATTCAGGCTAATTCTAATTTTGCACCAGCCAACTCTGTAATATATTATGTCACACTTGTCTATCTGTGGGATAAATTCTTAGGATTGGAACTGCCCCATAAAATGGTACAAGCAACATAACTGATAGATACTAACTCATCTACACAGAGACTTCAGCAATTTCCCTTCCACCAACAACGTCCAAGCATGTCAGTTTCTCCAACCCTCTTCAATACTGTGGAATAACTTTTTGAATGTTAATATCTAATAGGTAAAATGTTACATCTAAATAAATTAATTAAAATTGCATTTTTTTACACAAACCTTTTTTTTAAAGATTTTTTAAAATTTATTTATTTGACAAACAGAGATCACAAGTAGGCAGAAAGGCAGGCAGAGAGAGAGGGAAGCAGGCCCCCCGCTGAGCAGAGAGCCCAATGTGGGGCTCGATCCCAGGACCCTGGGATCATGACCCCAGCCGAAGGCAGAGGCTTTAAACCACTGAGCCACCCAGGTGCCCCAAAATTGCATTTTTAAAAAAGATTTTATTTATTTATTTGACAGAGAGATAGAGAGCACAAGTAGGCAGAGCGGCAGGCAGAGGGAGAGGGAGAAGCAAGCTCCCCGCCAATCAGGGAGCCGGATGTAGGACTCGATCCCGGGATCATGACCTGAGCCGAAGGCAGCCGCTTAACCGACTGAGCCACCCAGGCGCCCCTAAAATTGCATTTTAATTTATAATTCTTTTAGTTTGAGTGAGGATAAGTATCTTTTCTTATGTTCAAAAGAAAATTCCTTTTCTGTGACATACCTGTTAATAATTTGCCACTGTTTTTCCTGGGTTATTGGTCTTTTTCTTTTTTCTTTTCTTTCTTTTTTTTTTTTTTTTGAGATTTACTTATTTATTTTGGAGAGAGACACAGACAGAAAGAACATGAGTGGGACCAGCAGAGGGGAAGAGAGAGAAAATCTTAAGCAGACTCCATGCTGAGCTCAGAGCCCGATTTGGGGCTTGATCCCACAACCCCAAGATCATGACCTGAGCTGAAACAAAGAGTCGGACGTTCAACCAACTGCATGACCCAGGCGCCCCTGTTGGGTCTTTTTCTGATTTGTGAGATGCACTTTATCTTTCAGCAAATTAGCCCTCAGTTTAGAAAGAGAGCACCGAATCCTAACCACTAGAGCACCAGGGAGCGTCAGTTTTGATAGAAATCATGAAATTTTTTTTTCCTGGTTTATCACTTGTTTTTCAACTTTGCTTATGGGATTTTTATCCCTCATGTAGAACTATTTTATATTTACGCAGTCAAATTTATCTGTTCCTTTAGGACTTCCAGGATTTGTCACACTTAACAGGCCTCCCCCTCTGGCAGATTATTAAAAATAAACAAAACAAAACAATCTCTATGTCTCCCTCTAGTACTTTATGATTTCATATTTTCATTGTAATCCTTGATGAACCTGTAACTTGCTTTGCTAAAAGATATAGAGTAAGGATCTGTTGAGTAAGAATATTCTTGAAGAACGCACCACATTCACTTCTTCTTTTTTTTTCTTCACCACATTCACTTCTGACATAGGTATTGGGCTTTATTTAATATGGTCATGGATTCCCTAGCATCTCCTAACTCCCCTTTGTAATAATTCCTCATGTAAAGGAATAATTCTAAAGACTTAAATATATGTAATCCAAACTTAATTAACATTAGAGAAATTCTACTGTTTTGGCAGCAATTTTTTGTTTTCTCATTTTCCAGCGGTGCTGACTACACGTACAGCAGAGAGCCCCCAAATCTCCTCCCAGGAAACACTGGCAATAGCAAATTGCTAACAATATGGGATTTATCCTCTCAGGCTTATTTTCTGAATTGGCAGGATTCTTTTCTAGGGATTACGTTATTCAGAATATACGGGCATATATTATTTTAGAGTTCACCTACACCAACAATTTTCACTCAAATGTATCTGAAATCCTTGATATCCAAGCTGCACCTCATTAAGAATTTCTTCAAAATAGGGGTGCCTGGCTGGCTCAGTCAGTGCAGTGTGCAACTCTTGATCTTGGGGTTGTGAGTTTGAGCACCATGTTGAGTGTGGAGATTACTTAAAAGCGCAATATTTTAAAAAAAGAAAGAAAAGAACATTCCTCCAAAATACATCCCACTCCATCCTTTCTAATTTTACCACATTCTCCCTCTAACTCTACCAAAGCCTAGTTACATAGTGCTGGTGTTCCATTAATTGTTACCACATAGTTCTAATGGACCAATTCAATGCTCTGTTTTGGTACCTGTCCAGGCAAGTTAGCAAGTGTGTTGTTTTACTAGAATCAACCCTGGGGAGAGAAGAATGGCTGAATTCTTTTAATCTTCAATCTTGAACTTTGTAGAGTAAGTCTTCATTTCTCAGTGACACCATTACAGTTTTCTAGAAGCTTCTGGCTGTCCAGCTATGACCCCCCCCCCCTTTAGTTTTTTTATGTCTGCTGGTAGAAAAGTTGGATAACTACTTTTTCCTTCTCTAAAATCAGACTTAAGTGGTTAAGGAGAATGTAATGAAATTCTGTTATGTCTGAATCCAATAGATTTGTGAGATGCACTTTATCTTTCGATATAGGTACAAAACACACCTTTTACTCGTCCCATCCTTGCTCACCAATCTGACTTGAAAGGCATCCTTAAGCACTTCTTTTAACTCATGTTGAGTGACTTTGTCAGGCAGGTTCTTGATCAAAAGTGTTTTGACATTCTGATCTACATAACACAAAAGAGTATTTTTAGTCCAAGTTCAGATCTAATGAAGTATCTAAAGTTCTCTAAAGGAGAAAAAATACTTCTCCAGGAGTTGAAGGTGTCAAAAGCAATACATATTCCTTCATTTAACAAATCTTTGAACACATATCTTGGGCGAGGGCCCGTGCTACATGCTCTATGAAAATACAGACTTGGCCTCTATTCTCAGGAAAGTGGTCTTGTTGGGGGGAAAGACTATTAAGCAAAAAGTCATATAATTACAAACTCTGGTGAGTGCCAAAAAGGAAAAGTAAAAAGGGAAATGAGAACACCCAGTAAATACTTAAACTAGGGGCACCTGGCTGGCTCAGACAGATGAACATGAGACTCTTGATCTCCGGGCCATGAGTTTGAGCCCCATGGTGGGTGGAGAGATTACTTAAAATAAATAAATAAATAAAGTTTAAAAAAAGAAGAAGAAGAGGGGTACCTGGGTGGCTCAGTCGATTAAACAACCAACTCTTTATTTCAGCTCAGGTCATGATCTCAGAGTTGTGGGACTAAGCCCCATGTTGGGCTCCACGCTCAGCGTGGAACCTGTTTAAAGAGTCTTTCTCTCCTTCTCCCTTTGCCCCTCCATGCTCACATACACTCTCTCTCTCAAAAAAAAAAAAAAAAAAAAAAAAAAAGTTCCCCCAAGCACCCTTCCCCTGCCCCAAAATGACTTAACCTAGTCTGGAAGGGAAACTTTTTCTGATCTTGTGAAGTGACCCTTAAGCTGAGATTCTATGGATGGGCTGCGGGTAGCCAGGGAATGGGTCCTGGAGACAAAGAACATTATGACAGGGGAGGTGAGCCATGCAGCTCGAGCACAGAGGGTGAGAGTAATGTACACAGAGGTGACCCAGTGGTAATAGACTACTTTCACAGAATAAGAATCCGAGACTCATTCCTGACCCAGAGTTGGCTAGATACACGGGTATCTATCAACAAATTAATTTGTTTGCATACCTTTCTTCACATCCTTTCTTTTCTGTTTTCTAAATTTAATTTCATACCCAAGGACATTTGTCTCACTAAGTCTCAAGGCTCTTCCCTGGTCATCAGCAAATTTAAAATTCACATAACCGAACTTCCTACAGAGATGTAAAAGAAAAGAAAAGGAAAAAAAAAACTCCTAGGCAAGATCAAAAGGCACATGACTTTGGGTTGGCTAGTCTTACGAGATGTGAAAGTGGAACTCAATAGTGAGTCATTCACAATTTAAAACCAAGGCTCCAGCAACTAGCAACACAAATGCCATAAAGTAACCAGAGAGGAGTGGTTCTCACCCCTGAGCAAGTCTGAGAAGAGCTAAAGAGTGCTTCTAGAATGCCATGGGTAGAATCCAGGCCTGCTGTTACGTAGCCTGCAATCCACTTGATGGTCCCCCACAACAAAGAATTATCTGGTGTCAATAGCACCAAAATCGAGAAACCTGTTCTAGAGCAAGGGCTAAGAGTCAGTGCAATCACCTACTGAAATCCTTATCACTTTTCTGTTCAGCAACTGACTGAATTTAACTAAAAGCTATAGAAAATGAAGCTTAAAATTCTAAGGTTTGGAATTTTTGTTTGAAGGAAGCCATCTGCATGTGTGAATTGGAACAAAAATATCACTCCTAATGAAGAATGTGTTAGCAAACCCAAGCGCTATTATGAGAAGACTTTTTAATGCAAATGGAAATCTTATTTACTGAAATTGCAACAATATTACAAAATACAGTCAACACAAAAGTAACACAACTGACAAAAGCTGTGGCAGAGGCTCTGAGCCCAAAGTGCTGGGCTCAAATCCTAGCTCTGCCATTTTCTAACTGTGTGATAACGGGCACATAACTTAACTTCTCTGTGCCTAAATATTCTCCTTCATGAAATGGGGATAATGTCAATAATTACCACTGAGGGCTGTCTTAACAGATTCCATGAATTCATCTAAATAAGGAACGAAGAACAATGCCCAGTAGAGTGAGTGCTCAATGAATGTTTACTATTATTATTTTTTGTTTTTACCAAGACAGTCTGAGTACTATAAAATATGCTCACACCCAGGAAATACTCTTCTGATACTAAAGAAGTGAGAAAGAGAAAATGCAACTGGGCAAAAAAGCAGAAGTGATACAGGACATATATTTGCCACCAGCAGCCATATAAGAAGGTAAAATTTTTAAAAAGAAAGAAAAAAGTAGAACTCAAACAGTTCAGAAACAATGACACTAAAAGAAAATTCCACTGAAATTCTGGCATTGTGTAATGCCAAACTGTAGTAAAAATCCCCTTGTTTTCCACTTGGGCTTTTACTGTGTCCCAAATATCATGTCTACACAATGCCTATTCTATTAAGATGAATTTCTCTGTGTTTTGTCTCATGCCTTAAAACACAGCAAAGAAGTTACCTTCCAATTTCTGTCTTTTGGTTTCAGGGGAAGCCTTCTTTTTGGCCATCTCCTTCTTTCCATTTACCAGGTATCTTTTTGACAGGCTCTGTGGGCAAAAGCCAGAATATCACACTTTATATCTGTCTGTACCACTCATGAGTAAACTGGGAGCTTTTACTCTATCCACAAGTATCATACCTATGGCAATGCCTACTCTTCACAAGACCTATGGCTTTAGTCTGTCAGAGTACTTTTAAAAGCATTCAAAAATTAATTAGAGCATTCTTCAGGTTCCTAAAAGAAATCCCACAGCCGCTGCTCAAGGGCTTCCCTTACAACTCCCATTCCTTGATACGAACCAGCTCTCAACTGAACTGATTTAGGTCGTTCTGGCCTTCCTCTTCCTCCTCTTCCTCACAGCCTTTGTCATCGCTGTTGTTGTCCTGCTCATCTTCCCCAGAGGAAGGACTGTTCTCCCTTTGGCCCATGTAGAATACACATCTTTTTCAGAATCTAAATGAAGACCCACCTGATCAATTACTGCCCCCCAGACTTTCAAGAATGAGCACCTGGGTGGTTCAGTGTGTTAAGCCTCTGCCTTCGGCTCAGGTGATGATCTCAGGGTCCTGGGATCGAGCCTGGCATTGGGTTCTCTGTTCAGCAGGGAGCCTGCTTCCCCCTCTCCATCTGCCTACTTGTGATCTTTCTATCAAATAAACAAATAAGATCTTAAAAAAAAAAAAGAATGAGCATAACAAATTCTTCTTTCAGAGAAATGCTTGTAAATCTGACTATAATACACGAACCAAAGGAAAAAATTCAATGCCACTTGCCACTTTAACCTCTTATTTTTAAATAATTTTAAATGTCTGCCATATTTAAATAAAAATATTAAAAATTACTTCTTTGGAAGCAGTACAGACTCTGTCAAGACAAAAAAATCACGGACAATTATGTTTGGGGGACCACTAACCTACATGGCTCTATGGACCCAAGACAGAACCAGTCAATGGGTCACAGTCAAAGAAAACTCTGACGCTGGTCGTGTGGACAGCTGAGGTCAAAGGTCCACTGAGATTCCGCATCCACGAGGCCATGCCGGAAAAGTCAGCCAGGGACTGCCATGTCATGTTTCTGCAGGGTGGGAACTTCCCAGAACCCCTCGAGCAGCGATGTGGAAGGGCTGCCCCCAGAAGACGATTCCTCACCTTCCTCATCCCGGCCCAACTCAGCATTCTTATCTTCTTCCTCCTCCTAGCTCCCACTTCTCTTCTCATCGTCCTTGAACTTGGCACTCCTGTCTTTTAGCAACAGGGCCCATGTGGCTGCCTTCCTGTGTGGTGATATTGGTTTCTCAGCAAACAAGGGCACCACAGACTTTTTTCCTCTCCTTTCTTCTCTGGAGCAGTAGTCATCTTCGCACGGCTCTTCTGAAGGGTGACAACCTGGAGAGGAGAAGCAGCAACACTGAAAGCTCATCTTCCCTGAGCCCACGAGGTTACCACCATGCTGTACGGTCAGCAAGTACATGATTCGGTCGCGCACGTGTGTCAGCATCTACACTGAGCTCTCAGAGACGAGTTTCTCAGCGTGTAAGAGAGCTCCCAGCACCACCTGGCAAGCTTGTCTAAAGAAACAGGAAAAGGAAAAAAAAATCCTAGACTACACTTAGAGCTATCAAATCCTTTAGAGGGAAGGAACTAGGATTCTAGAAGTTTCCAAACTACTGGCCTAGGAAAATATACCAAGTCAACTACTGTTTGGGTGGTTCCACATGCCACTAGAGTGCCAACTCTTTGTTTTGTTTTTCTGTTTGCCTTTGTTTTTGTTTTAAGATTTTATTTTTAAATAATCTCTACACCTACCGTGGGGGTTGAAATCACAACCCTGAGATCAAGAGTCACACGCTCCACCAACTGGCCAGCCAGGCACCCCTAGAGTGCCAACTCTTCACATACAAATAAACACAAAGTGAACAGCCCCCCACAACAGGCACCTGGAACATACAGAGGAGTGAGAGCCAAGCCTCAGATTGGGCCTCGTGCTTCCTAATTGTACCATCAATTCCAACCCACAGCTACTGATAACTGGGTATGGTACTATAAAACTAAAGATAAAAATGTTAGGGGCACCTGGGTGGCACAGTCAGTTAAGCACCTGACTCTTGGTTTTGACTGAGGTCATGATCTCAGGATCGTGAGGTCAAACCCCACATTGGGCTCTACACTCAGCATGGAATCTGCTTGAGTTTTTCTCTCTCTCCGTCTGCCCCTCCCCCCACACTCACATGCAAGCACATGCACTCTCTCTCTCAAATAAATCAATCTCTTTTTTTTTAAAAGATTAAAATTTTAGCAAAACATTGAATGATTTCTCACCATACACAGAAGGACAAAATTAAGAACTATGGGTAATACATAAAACAAATGTCTTCACCTTGCCAGTGTTAACTAGGAACAATGTCACAACGGAGGGAAGGCATTACTGGTGTTAAGAGCTGAACTATATCCCACTAAAATCCGTATGTCAAAGTCTTAATCCACAGTATCTAAGAATGTTACTGTACTTGGAGACAGGCTTTTAAAGAAGTAATTAAGTTAAAATGGGATCATTAGAGTAGGCCCTAATCTGGGGCACCTGGGTGGCTCAGTGGGTTAAGCATCTGCCTTCAGCTCAGGTCATGGCCTCAGTCAGGGTCCTGGGATCAAGCCCCATATCAGGCTCTCTGCTAGGCGGGGAACCTGCTTCCCTCACTCTCTGCCTCCTCTCTGCCTACTTGTGATCTCTCTGTCAAGTAAATAAATAAAATCTTTAAACACACACACACACACACTGTAGTCAAATTAGGTGTGGGTGAGCAACCATAAAAGGATGGAAAAAAATAGTAAAAATGTAGGAGTATTGAAATTGCTTTACTAGCAGTTCTTAAGGTTTTGCTTTGCTTTAAAGAAACAAACTTTGGGGTGCCTGTCTGGCTCAGTTGGAAAAGAATACAACTCTTGATCTTGGGGTTGTGAGTTCAGCCCCACGTTGGATGCAGAGACTACCTAAATAAAAACTTAAAAAGAAAAAAAGAAACAAACTTCAAATTACAGAAGCTGTACTTACGGGAGTACTTTGTACTGGGAGACAAACTATTCCAACACTGAACCCAAAGTCAAAAACAAGGCCTTAGTCCCACATCAAAGTATTCATAAATGAATACACATTAAAATTTTTTTCCTTAGGATTTTTATTTATTTGACAGCAAGAGAGAGAAAGCAGTCCTCCAACATGGCACTCAATCCCAGGACCCTGGTATCACGCCCTGAGCTGAAGGCAGATGCTTAACCAACTGAGCTACCCAAGCACCCCCACATTTAACATGTTTTACATTAAAATCAAAAGTTAATTTACTTTTTATTGATTAAAACAACTACTAGCCTGAATAGGGTTGAATAAAGTTTCTATTATACAAGTGGCTGCCTATCTTTCAAAACAAGTTGCTTGGGGGGGGGGGTGGCGGGGGGGGGGTACAAAAAAAATGAACCAGGAAGGGGTAGGGGCTTTGGATTCAGCAGAACCCTGTATAATCCCTTCTCTGTCACCTATTACCATGGGCTGTGTACCCACTCATCCACCTCAATTCTTCTAGGAGTCAACTTAAACCTATCCATATTCAAATACTCACACAGAGGCTCCCAACCAGAAACAGAGAACATGGTAGGGACCTAAATATTTATCCAAAAAATAAATCTGGAAACACAGATGTCTGGCAGGCACACAAACTAATGGAATTTATTGAAGCAATTTTAAGAATCAAGAGATTTTCTATCAAACCAGTGCTCCTGGGCAACCAATATCACTTTTCAAACGAAAAAGACTTCTGCATTCCCCTAAAACAAACCTCACTTCTCACAATGTACTCTTCTTTTCAGTTGACATTGGTATTTAACTTGCCACCATTCCGTTCGGAATTTTTGCATCTATGTTCATGGGAGTGGTCTGCAATTTTTTTCCCCCTAAAATTGACTGGGTCAGAATTTGGTATTGAGTCTAGGTAGGGTGGACTTGTGAAAGTTAAGTCAGAAAGTGTTCACAATACCACTTCTGAGATTAAACAAGGCAGTTCAACTGTTTTACTATGGATTTTGGTTGTTGACATTAGTAAGTCATTCTGTATAGACACAATTACCTCATCTCTACAGTCACTGTCCTTTTACAGGGTCTCATCTTCCCCACCTTTATCTCCTTCGGAAAAAGACTCATTTTCTTCAGTTCACCTGGACCTTTTCCCTGCTTAAAGTGAACACCACCACTGGGGTCATCACAAGGCCTTCGACATTCCATGCTATGCGTATTTTTCCTCTAGTATCTAGAATAAGTTTCTATTTGTCATAAACATGGCAAACCTCACCCTAAAGTTACTTCCATTTGGAATCTTTTACTCACACTAGTGAATATCAAAATGCATAGAAAAAGATAATTTTTGGCATCATTTGTAGGTCAGATGCCCCATACCTTGCCTTTTGTCACGGTCTAGAATGGTTAACTCCTCCAGGTATTAGGCAAGCTTCCAAGACTTCTTCCCTTTCTCTCTCATTCTATTCCCTTCAACACGCGTTTTCAAATAATTTCGAGGTTTTAAAAAAATTGATTCCACTACCAGCGGCTCTAAGGAAAGCGCACAGAGCCAAAATAAAGCCCCCTTACGGGTAAAAGATCACTACCTACAATTCAAGTGCCTTTACCTTTCCAGACTGAGAACTCGGGGTTAAGTGGAGCGGCGCCCATTTCTGAGCCATCCAAATATACAGCCCAAATAAGGAGTCTCACACCAGAACCTAGAACCGCCACTTCTCAAAGTAACCCGTTAGCACAGCCTCGTCCAGCCTGGAGAGGGGACCGCGGGCGTACGGCCCCTCCCACCCAGAGCCACTGCGCTCTGCACACTAGGGCGCGAAGTCCCAGTGGTGCCCGCAGCAGCCCGCAGCAGCCCGCAGCAGCCCGCAGCAGCCCGAAGACGCCAACACGTCTGGAGCGCCCTCCCAACCGCGACTGGCGATTAAGGTCCGTGCGACACACACATTCCGGAAGGAGCCGGAGCCCTCGTGACTCCACTTCAACCAATCAGAGCCCGAAGCGCCTCTGGGCCAATCCCGAGCTTCAAACCCAAGGAGGGAACGGACAAGCGCGAGCTTGGGGGCGGGGCCTCGAGCCAGGGCCGCCAGTGTTACGCCTGCGCACAGGCGGACATTTTAGTCGGCTTGTCTCGTTTCCCCCGCCGCGTTCGGTGTTTGGCCAGGGTTGGCAGGCGGGCGGGTGCAGCTCCCTCCCATAACTTCGGGAAATTGTCGGGCGGCCACTTGTGTCGGCACGCCTTTGTAGGTGGGCCCGGAGAAAGTGATCGGCACACCTTTGTTGGTGGGCCCGGAGAAAGTGAATAACTGTCGTAAAAGCAGCCACTCATCGCTGGCTCATGAGCGAGGCTAGATAGGTTCCCAGCGTTCGCGGCGGTGAACGCGGTTGGGCCGCTACTCGCTCAGTGAGGCGGGTGGGATTCCTCTCATTTTCAGCCGCGAGGGAGACGCGGGCCTTCTAACGCGGGTCAGAGCAGAGACCAGGACCCGGCAGTAGGGCTTAGGGGGCCGGGCTGTTGGCCGTGGGCGCCGTGCCCTCGCCGCCCGCCCGCGTCTGCCGCTGTCGCGGAAGCAGTGACAAACGGGGATGGTGATAGCCAGAGTCGTTAGCACCTATGTGGCACGTCTCTAAACTTGTCTTAGATGTTTTGGGGGTTTTTTTAATCTTTTTTTTTTTTTTAAGATTTTATTTATTTATTTGACAGAGATCACAAGTAGGCAGGCAGAGAGAGAGGGGAGGAAGCAGGCTCCCCGTGAGAGGAGAGACCGATGCGGGGCTCGATCCCAGGACCCTGGGATCATGACCTGAGCCGAAGGTAGAGGCTTTAACCCACTGAGCCACCCAGGCGCCCCAACTTGACTTAGATGTTTTAATGATTTCGTTTTCCATGTAAGGAAATTGAGGCTCACAGAGAGGGAAACTCACAGCTATTGACCGACATCCTCAATTACTAAATAATATTTATTTGAGCTAAAACCATCACTAATGTGCTCTTTCAATCACTCTTAGTACCGGTAAACCCGGTAGCAGTATCAAAATACTAGGAATTATCCCCATCCTGGGACTGTAAAAGGGCTCCTTGGGATATGTGTATATGTTGGGAGTGGGGAGGGCTGGTCCTAGCTTCAGAAAGTCCTAATCTGGAAGGAAGGAGAACAGGAAAAACAATTTGCGTACATAATTTAGATTTGGTACCTCACTAAGGACTTACCGAAGTAAACCGATCAATGACAACTCAAAAGACAACTGAAGCCCATTTCACTTATGCATAAAGATGCAAGGTTCAAATAAAATAGTAGCAGTTTGAGCAAATTGAATCAAGCAGTGTAGTAAAAAAAATATTGACAGGTTTTAACTCTGGAGTGCAAGGATGTTTTAAGATAAAGAAATAGGTCAAACAGACTGAAGGAAGAAAAACCATGTCATTTGAAATAAAGTCTTATCTGTAAAAATGAAACATTTGATTACAAATTATGAAGCATTCTTATTAAAATCAGTAATAAGAGGGGTGCCTGGCTGGTTCAGTCTCTAAAGCATGAGGCTCTTAGTCTCTGGGTAGTGAATTCCAGCCCCACTGTCTAGAGTTTACTTAAAATTTAAAAAATAATAATTGTTTTTTAATCAGTAATAAGAGCTTGGGATTTGAATTTCATTCCTAAGGAACAAAAAGCAAAATCTATAAATGAAATTAAGACTTATTTGACATTACAATGTAAAACTTCTGGATGCAAGAGTGTCTGCAAACAAATTTAAAATATAAGGAATAGGGGCGCCTGGGTGGCTCAGTGGGTTAAAGCCTCTGCCTTCGGCTCAGGTCATGATCCCAGGGTGTTGGGATCGAGCCCCACATCTGGCTCTCTGCTCAGCAGGGAGCCTGCTTCCCTTCCTCTCTCTCTGCCTGCCTCTCTGCCTACTTGTGATCTCTGTCTGTCAAGTAAATAAATAAAATCTTTAAAAAAATTAAAATATAAGGAATAAATTAGAAATATTTGTAACATACATAACAAGCTTATTGTCAGAATATGAAAGAACTATAAATCAGTAAAAGACAAAAATGGGCAAAGAATATGAAAAGCCATTTTCCAGAGAAATTTAAGTAGCACATAAAGGTCTGAAAAATGCTCAACTATACAACCATCAGGGAAATACAATTTAAAATGGTTAGATACTGGGGCACCTGGGTGGCTCAGTAAGTTAAGCATCTGACTCGATTTCCGCTCAAGTCATGATCTCAGAATTGTAAGATGGAACCCTAGTGGGGCCCCAAACTGGGTGGGGAGTCTGCTTGAGATTCTCTTTCCCTCCTCCTCTGACCCTTCCCCCATCCTGTATACTCTCTCTCAAATGATCTTTGTAAAAATATAAATAAAATAATATACTATTCGTATCCATCAGATTAACAGGAATTAAAACATCAAACAAGTATTTGGGGATTGTGGGAAACTTGTAAATTGCTACTGTAGGGAAGGATTTTTTTTTTTTTTTTGGTCTACCCCTCTAAGTTTTGGACTGGGGGCCCTGTAACAAAAGAAATTAACAAGAGAAAAGCATATGAATTTATCAGAAGTTTTATGTAACACAGGAGCCTTCAAAAGGAAATCACCTGAAGAAGGAGGTAAGCCTGAGTGTTTTTATGCTGTTTGATGAAGAGCAGAGACTTATGGATCATGGGATGGGACAAAGAAATATGAGCTCAGTGTAGTAAACTGGAGGAAACAGCAAGGCCTGTTGGTTCAGAATACTCCCCGTGTCTTGGAGAAAATGGTGCTCCTTTCCTTTGGGTATAGGGAGGGCACCTCTCACATGGGAGCCTATGACCCGCCTCAGGGAAGGTCAGAGTCCTTTCTGCACCTGCTTTGTGTCAAATTCCTTTAGTTAAAAATATTCAATATGCCAAGGTACCATATTTGGGGGTAGTTTGCCCTCAACCCTCTTATTACAAACACTCGGAGAGAAATTTCCAGTCAAGGTAAAAATTCTCATTCCTTATATTTAGGAATTCCACTTACAGGTAGCTAGTCTAGAGAAGCAGTCACACTCATAGACAAATATGTGAATCTTTATTGCAAACTTGAAAAGAATTTTATTATGGACGCTTCCAAACATACACTAAGTAGACTAAAAAATGAATCCATTTTACCCATCACCCAGCTTGAAAACATCAATATACTTTTTTTAAGATTTTATTTATTTGGGGGGCGCCTGGGTGGCTCAGTGGGTTAAAGCCTCTGCCTTCAGCTCGGGTCATGGTCTCAGGGTCCTGGGATCGGGCCCCGCATCGGGCCCCGCATCGGGCTCTCTGCTCGGCAGGGAGCCTGCCTCCCCCTCTCTCTCTGCCTGCCTCTCTGCCTACTTGTGATTTCTGTCTGTCAAATAAATAAATAAAATCTTTAAAAAAAAAGATTTTATTTATTTGGGGTGCCTGGGTGGCTCAGTGGGTTAAAACCTCTGCCTTCGGCTCGGGTCATGATTCCAGGGTCCTGGGATCGAGTCCCACATCAGGCTCTCTGCTTGGCAGGAAGCCTGCTTCCTCCTCTTTCTCTCTGCTTGCCTCTCTGCCTACTTGTGATCTCTATCTGTCAAATAAATAAATAAAAACTTTTTTTAAAAAAATTTTTAAAGATTTTACTTATTTGACAAAGATCACAAGTAGGCAGTGGTCGGGGAAGGAGTGGGGGTGGGGGGAGCAGGCTCCCTGCTGAGCAGAGAGCCCAATGCGGGGCTCCATCCCAGGACCCTGGGATCATGACCTGAGCCAAAGGCAGAGACTTTAACCCAGAGCCACCCAGGCACTCCAATATTTATTTTTTAAACCTCAATTTAAAAAAAAAAGATTTTATTTATTATTTGAGAGAGAGATTGAGAGAATGAATGGGAGGAGGGGCAGAGGGAGAAGCAGACTCCTTGTGGAGCAGAGAGCCTGATGTGGGGCTTGATCCCAGGACCGCAGGATCATGACCTAAGCCAAGGGCAGACGCTTAACCTATTGAGCCACTCAGGCGCTCAAAACTTCAGTATTTTTGCCAATTTATTTCAAACTATTCCTTGCCTCACTTTTCTCCTCCTCTCCCTTTTTTTTTTCTTGAGTATTTTAATGTGAATCCTAGGCATCCTATCATTCCACCTATAAACACTTTATTATGTATGGTAAAGTGCTATTGGCTTGATGCCATCTAATAGCTAGTCTGTGTTCATTTTCCTGTCTCAAAAATGTCTTTTTACCTTAGGTTTGCTTGAACTAGAATTCAAAAATTTCAAAAAAAATTTTTCAAAAATTTCCACATATTACATTTGGTTAATATGTCTTACATCATTTAAAATCTATAATAGAGAACCTCAGGGTGCCTGGCTGGCTCAGTCAGAAGAACAGGCAGCTCTTGATCTTAGGGTCATGAGTTCAAGCCCCACATTGGGTGTAGAGATTATAAATAAACTTAAAAATATATATGATAGGGGGCACCTGTGTGGTTCAGACAGTTAAGTGTCCAATTTTTGATTTAAGCTCAGGTCATGATCTCAGGGTCATGAGGTTGAGCCCTGCATTGGGCCCCATGTCCAGCCCCATGGCTGGCTCTGCACTCAGCAGGGAGTCTGCTTCTCTCCCTCTCCCCCTCTTCCTCTTCTCTCTCTCTCTATAAGAAATAAAATCTTTAAATATATATATGATAGAGAACCTCTTTTATTAAAGCTTTTATTTAAATTCACTTAATTAACATACAATGTATTATTAGCTTCAAGGTAGAGTTCAGAGATTCATCAGTTGCATAGAACACCCAGTGCTCATTACATCACATGTCCTCCTTAATGCCCATCACCCAGTTACCCCATCCCACCACCCACCTCCCCTCCAGCAACCCTCAGCTTGTTTCCTATAGTTAAGAGTCTCTAGGTTTGTCTCCCTCTCTGATTTTGCCTTATTTTTCCCTCCCTTCCCATCTGATCCTCTATTTTGTTTCTTAAATTTCACATATTAGTGAAATCATATGATATTTGTCTTTCTCTGACTGACTTATTTCAGTTAGCATAATGCCCTCTAGTTCTATCCACACTGTTGCAAGTGGGAAGATTTTATTTTTTTAAGAGTTTATTTATTTATTAGAGAGAGAAAGAGCACAAGTAGGGGGAGCACCAGGCAGAGGGAGAGGGAGAAGCAGGCTCCCCACTGAGCTGGAAGCCTGATGCAGGACTCGATCCCAGGACCCTGGAATCACGACCTGAGCCAAAGGCAGCTGCCCAACTGACTGAGCCACCCAGGCGCCCCAAGATGTCACTTTTTGATGGCTGAGTAATATTCCACTGTGTATATATACCACATCTTCTTTATCCATTTATCTGTTGATGAACATCTGGGCTCTTTCCATAGTTTGGCTATTGTGGACATTGTTGTTATAAACACTGGCGTGCAGGTGCCCCTTCAGATCATTGTGTTTGTATCCTTTGGGTAAATATCTAGTAGTGCAATTGCTGGGTCGTAGGGTAGCTCTATTTTCAATTTTTTAAGGAACTGCCATACTGTTTTCCAGAGGATCTGCACCAGCAAGCATTCCCACCAACAATGTAGGAGGGTTCCCCTTTCTCCGCATCCTCATCAACATCTGTCATTTCCTGACTTAATTTTAGCCACTCTGACTGGTGTGAGGGGGTATCTATCTCAGTGTGGTTTTAATTTGTATTTCCCTGATGGCAAGTTATGTGCAACACTTTTTCATGTGTCTGATGGCCATTTGGATGTCTTCTTTGGAAAAATGTCTGTTCATGTCTTCTGCCCATTCCTTGACTGGACTGTTTGTTTTTCGGGTGTTGGGTTCAGTAAGTCCTTTCTAGATTTTGGATACTAGCCCTTTATCTGATAAGACATTTGCAAATATCTTCTCCTGTTCTGTCAGTTGTCTTTTGGTTTGTCAACTGTTTCCTTCGCTGTGCAGAAGCTTTTTATCTTGATGATGTCCTGATAGTTCATTTTTGCTTTTGTTTCTCTTGTCTTTGGAGACGTGTCTAGGGAGAAGTTGCTGCAACCGAGGTGGAAGTAGAGAACCTCTTTTAAATGCTATTTATTGAAGAAACCAAGTCATTTGTCCTGTAGAATTTGTCCTTATTATGGATTTGGCTGACCCCTTCAAGGTATCTTGAACATAGTCATCAGTCCTCGGTGTTCTTGTAAACTGGTAGTTAGGTCTGGAGCCTTCATTAGGTTAAAGCTCTGGGTTTTTTGCAGGAAGACTTCATGGTTGGTGGCATGTAGTTCTTTTGCCTCCCTGTAGGGGTCATTTAACGTCTTGTTGTCCTGCTTTAGTGACGTTAAAAACCGATGGGACAGTTTGGGTGTTTTCAGCTTCATCATCCATTATAACCATTGATTTTCTACCTGATGGTTCTAGGCAGTTTCTTTTGTAAAGCAAATGATTGAAAACATCCATTATTCATTATGGGGGCAGGGGATATGTGTGGGGAAATGATAGGAATCAAACTGTCAAAATCTTAAAAGTGATTAATTTCAGTGCTGGAAATAGAAATACTATGGGGGGGGGGGGGCACCTGGCTGTCTCAGTCAGAAGAGCATGCAACTCTTGATCTCAGGGTTGTGAGTGCGAGGGTGTAGAGATTACTTAAATTAATTCTTTTAAGTATTACTTTCACTTTTGTACCTTTTTTTTTTTTTTACTAAAATAGAAGCAAAAGAAATCCTGCCTATGCATGGCTAACAAAGGTAAACCAGACAGGAAAAAGATGGGCAAGAAAATTTCAAATCCAAATTCCAGGAAGGGCAGCCAGGGAAGTACAGAGAATGCCAGCCATGAATGCTGAAGCTTTGCTTTGTTTTTGCCTGTCCAACGTCCGTTCCTCCTCCCGACAGCCTTTATTCCCTTTAGGGTCTCCTCCCTCCTCCCCTGGATTCCATTTCGGTGACTTGCCCTCCCTTCACCTCCCCGTGGCCGAACCTCAGAGGCCAGCCAGACCTAGTCTCCCAGGACTTTGAGTCTTACAGCAACAATTACTCCAGACGCCTTTCCTTCACTGGGGCAGGTCCCCCTCTTCTGTGCCCCCAGGGTCCCAGCTGTCAGAGTACTTTCATGCCAGTGTGTTTGTATGTCCCTGTCCCAGCTCTGGACGATGCCTGGCACACAGCGCTCTGTAGAGGTTAGCTGAATGAATGGTGCCCACATGGCTTTAATGCCGATGAAGGTACTTGAATATTAGATAAAAAGATCCCAGTGACTCTTGCAAATGTTCCAGAGAATGTGGTAGAAGCTTCCAGAACTTCCAGTCTTGCCCCAGCCTATGGTCGCTTCTCCAGAGCCAGGGTACTCTTACCCAGTCAGGTACAGCCTTCCATGAGTCCCTCACCTGGGGCTTGGGGCCCTGTTCCTAACCAGCACCCCCTTTTTCCTTCCCTGCACTGTGCAGAACCTTGAAAGCAGGTTCGGGTACCGCGTTTCAAGAGGCCACACACAGGGACAATTACCTTAGAGAGTAACTACCTTCCTCACACCAAACTCTGTAGATTTAGGAACCTGGACACTATTTTGGAAGGATGCTGTTGTCGGTATGGGCCTGGGAGTTTTATCTGGGGGTGGCAGATATCTCTGTTATCTAGCAGTTAGCAGGTGGCACAATCTCTGTTTAGAAATGTCAGGACCAGGAGCGCCTGGGTGGCTTAGTGGGTTAAGCCTCTGCCTTCAGCTCAGGTCATGATCCCAGGGTCCTGGGATCGAGCCCCACATCAGGCTCTCTGCTCAGCAGTGAGCCTGCTTCCCCCTCTCTCTGCCTGCCTCTCTGCCTACTTGTGATCTCTGTCAAATAAATAAATAAAACCTTTAAAAAAAAAAAAAAAAAAAAAGAAATGTCAGGACCAGAGTTAAAGCCTCTGCCTTTGGCTCGGATCATGATCCCAGGGTCCTGGGATCGAGCCCCGCATCGGGCTCTCTGCTCAGCAGGGAGCCTGCTTCCCCCTCTCTCTGCCTGCCTCTCTGCCTACTTGTGATCTCCATCCATCAAATAAATAAATAAAATATTTAAAAAGAAAAAAAAAAAGAAATGTCAGTACCTTTCGGTCCAGTCTGGCTTTGGCCCAAGGCCATTCTGACTTTTAAGGGTAATGAGGGCTGAGGCCAGATTCAAACCTGGGTAGCAAACCTGGGCAGCAAGACTCCAGAGTCCTTGCTCACCCCCTCTGTGGCCTATGGTTTTGCCAGGAGAAGCACACTCAAGGTCCCTTCGTGTGCTGACGAGGGACTGTTAGAAACATGTAAATATCATCAAATTCCTTAAATCTGTCCTCATCTTTCTTGTCTTAAAAAAAATAAAGATAGGGGTGCCTGGCTGGCTCAGTCAGTTGAGCATCTGATTCTTGATTTCAGCTCAGGGCATGATATTGGGGTGGTGAGACTGAGCCCCATGTCAGGCTAGCGCTCAGTGGGGAGTCTGCTTGTCTCTCTCTCTCTGCTCCTCCCCCCGTTTGTGATCTCTCTCTCCTGCGTGTGCTCTCTCTAAAATAAATAAATAAAATCTTTTTTTTTTAAAGATTTTATTTATTTGACAGAGAGAGAGATCACAAGTAGGCAAAGAGGCAGGCAGAAGGGGGATGGGAAGCAGGCTCCCTGCTGAGCAGAGAGCCCAAAGTGGGGCTAGATCCCAGGACCCTAGGATCATGACCTAAGTCGAAGGCAGAGGCTTTAACCCACTGAGCCACCCAGGGGCCCCAGTAAATAAAATCTTAAAAAAAAAAAAAAAAAAAGGAACTAGGGCACCTGGGTGGCTCAGTGGGTTAAAGCCTCTGCCTTTGGCTCAGGTCATGATCTCAGGGCCCTAGGATCCAGCCTGCATCGAGCTCTCTGCTCGGCAGGGAGCCTGCTTCCTCCTCTCTCTCTGCCTGCTTCTCTGCCTATTTGTGATCTCTGTCTGTGAAATAAATAAATAAAATCTTTAAAAAAAAAAACAAACAGCAAGATAGAATGACAATGATCATGAAGTACTACAGACTGTTGGGGTTTTAACAAATCAATGATAATTGATAATAATGATAATCAATGATAATCAGCTCATCTTAGAAATAACAATAACCACTAGGAGAACAAACAGAATGCACAACCTTCAAACCAGTGAACAGATGAATTTGTTGAGGTTCTTGGTTGCGAACAACAGCAAACGACTCTGGCCAACTCAAGCAGAAAAGGAATTTATTGAAAAGCTCAGAACATCAACAGGAATGCTGGAAAAGCTGGCAGAGAAGATGGGCAGAAACTGAGGGAGGCTGGGTGGCAGGAGGCCCAGGGACAGCCCTGACGGGACACTGCCATTAGCACTGTGGTCCTGGGCACATCTGTCCCCATCGTCATGGGTCTGGGTATTACTCACCCCGGATGAGGAGTCCCATGTTGGATCACCCAGCTGCCTGAGTGCAAGTCGTGGGCCACAGGTGACGTCAGCGGTGGAGAGTGTCTGGACAGCTTTCAGCTTCTGCAGTGGGAGCCTGGGCCTGGTCTCCAGCGAGAGTCACACACTGAGGGATTCCTGCCCCTCACACACAAACACATACAACGGGAACGGAGTGCAAATGTCTGGGGACCCCCAGAAGGCAACACCTCTCTAGAAAGAAAACCTGGGACAAAAAACTTGGCGGATCCATTAGAAGGTACGTGGGGAAGGGAGGGAGACTCTAAGAAGTATACAAAATGAGGCGGGCCCCCAGACTTCAGGACTGGTTTAGAAATACCAGCTGATGACCTCAGAGTAGATGTGAAGTGCTGTGTGTGTACGTTTTCTGAGCAGAGACACTTAGCAGAAGGAAGGATGGACTGATGCAGCTGTTTGTTGAGACTAATCTTGGGACTCTGAATTCCCAAAGAAACCTTTTTTTTTTTTTTTCTTTTTCTTGAGAAGAATGATTCCAGTATGGTCACCCTGGCCTCAGAGATACTGGCCGAGAAGGTGGTGTGTTGGACCGTGGGACGGAGGACCCAACAGAAAGGAGGCGAGGATGGACAGGGAGACAGCAGAGCTGACAAGAATGAGGAAGGCTGGTTGAGCGTGAAGGATAAATCTGTCACTGGGGCCACAGAGCAAGAAGGAGGCAGTCATGGTGAAGAGTTCACACTTCCAGAAATGGAAAAGCCCCTGGAGGTCCTGGGAGTGAGGATGTAACCTCGGTGACCGGAGGGCGGCTGGAGGAGAGGCCTCGGGGGCTGCAGGAAAGATCAAGGGCAGAAACCAGGGCAGCAGTGGGACACCCGTGTGGGACATCCACTGCCACCCAGGAGAATGGCAAGAGCAGAACAGACAGGAAGTAGTGAGAGCCCCAGCTCTTGAACCTGGGAAGAAGAGGGATGTGGGTGATTGCAGCCAGGAGGGGAAATGACTCGAGCCCCAGATGCACCAAATGCTTAGGAAGGGAGGGGGACTCCGGGCCTGGGAGCAGCACTGGGCACTCAGGGACATGCTGCAGGGGACTGTGCTTCCAGGAGTCAGTGGGCTGACGTTTCCACCTCCATCTCTTTTTCCCCAGGGCTGAGCCCAGAGCCACTGTTTCCATCTTCCACGGTAACTGGTGACCTGTGACAAAAGGGACCTATCCGCTGACATGCTGGGGAGACACTTGAGAGATGGGCGTCCGTGTACACTAAAGGGAGCCATGCCTTCTGACAGCTCACGTCCCCTCTTTCCGCAGTCAGCCCAGTGCCCCTCAGCACATAGCAGGCCCCCCAAGATGCACCCAGGCTCCTCAGGTCCATGAGTCATCTCTTTATTTATTTATTTATTTTTTATTTGACAGACAGAGATCACAAGTAGGCAGAGAGGCAGGCAGAGAGAGAGGAGGAAGCAGGCTCTCCACGGAGCAGAGAGCCCAATGCAGGGCTCGATCCCAGGACCCTGGGATCATGACCTGAGGCAAAGGCAGAGGATTTAACCCACTGAGCCACCCAGGCGCGCGCCACCCCCCCAGTCATCTCTAGCAGAGAGGCCCCCCGGGAGCCCACAATTAGTCTCTGGGGACAACCGCAAGCTCCTGCGGGAGTCGGGGGTCTGGCTGCTCCCCCTTTGCCACCCCAGGGCTCCGAGAGCTCACTTCGGAGGCCACTCGCTGCTCTGTTCCTTTTCACATGTCCCCAGTCATCATCCATACAGTGGCTGTCGCAGGAAAAGGAAGATATCTCTGGGTGGTTTTCAACTTTTTTCTTTTCCTCCAGACTTAATCCTTTCTTTTAAAAAGTTACAGTAAAATCCACATGACATAAAACTTGCCATTGTAACCACTGAAGTGTCCCGTTCAGCATTAAGGGTCCGGTTCAGCAGAAGTGCATTCACACTGCTGGGCAGCCAACCTCCAGAATTCTTTTCATCTTGCCAAACAAACTCTGTACCCATTAAACAACTCCCTGTCTCCCCCTCCCAGCCCCCAGCAAGGGTGGTTTTTAATTATTTTAAATTGTTTTCATTTTTGCTTACTGGTACTTCCCAAGTTTTCTACAAAGAGAATTTGATATTTTTATAATTGAATTTCAGAACTCCAGAACTCTGGCCACCACCCTGGGCAATGCCACCACTTCACAGGCAGGGGGTCCCGGGGCCTGAGCTAGGGAGCATCTGTCTGAGGGGGAACCGGGACAACTGACCTACAGTGTGAGCCTCCTTCACCCAGGGGTCCTGAGTGAGCACTGCGTCAGCCCCCAACCCACCCGTCCCTGTCTTTCTTCTCACCTCACTGAACCCCAAGCAAAACTGTCCTCACAGGGTCACTCCTTGCCCTTGGTGGGTCCATGTCTCTTGCCTCTGGAATCCTCTGGTCCATCAGGCCCAGGGTTCTGCTCACTTCAGACCCCCAAACCAGCTCAAGTGGAGGCAAGGACAGAGGCGGGGGTGGGGGCGGGCACTGGCCCACAGTCTGTGAGAAGCCAAGAATAGGCCCGGAATGGCTCTCAGGGCAGGTGACTCAGGGGTTGGAGGGGACAGAGAGGTCAGGGAGGGAGCAGGAGTTAAGGGGATGGTGAGGAAGTCGAGAGTAATTTCTGCCTTGTTGAGCTTGGGTTTTCCAGCAGCTTTGTTACAAGATGTGACTTATGCACACAGAAAACCACAGGTAAAGTGCAAAGTGGGACCCTCTCAAATGCCAGGGCCTCTTTTATTTTGCACACAAGGGACCAAGGCTGGGGAAGGTGATGCCACGAGGCAAGGTGGTGGCAGCAGGGCTGAGATGGGAACGAGGTCCCCTGGATCCCTAGCACCCCCGCCGCCCAGCCACCCCTCCAGGTGGAGACCCAGAGCCGAATGAGTGGTGGGGGGACCACAGAGGGTCAGGGTGGCTGGTGGCCCGGGGACAGGCCAAGAGCTAGACAGGACCCGAACAGGCCAGAACCTGCAGAATCTCAACGAGAAATGGGAAGGAAAGTGGGACCCCCTGAACACATTTCAGAAACCAAGGGTGGGGGTGGGTGCAACCCCAGATGGAGGCTTGCTCTGCCCGTCAGCCAGCTGCCTTGTTTCTGTAGAGGAACGATCTCACCTGTGGGCCTAGGGCTCTGGAAGGCAGAGGGCAACCTTATTTCCTTTCCAAAAACTTGGGTGGGGGTAGGAGTCGCTGAGAGGCCAGTATGAGGTTATCGGCCGAAGTAGGGACGGGATCCAGAGGGGGACAGGTCATAAAGACATCCCAGCAGAGGAGGGCAAGGGTGGCTCCCGAAACAGCACGTGGCTCTCTGGCCTCTCTGGGTGAAGCTGCTCCCAGGCTCCACTCAGAAGGGGTCGGTCTCTTGCAGCCCCTAGAGGCCCCCATTCTCAGTCGGCAGCTGGCCCCTGCTGCCCGGGGAGCCCAAGTCACACAGGGTGCTGGCCATGGTCACCCTGCTGAGGCTGTGGGAGTTGTGGCGGGGTCTGTGGTAGCGGCACTGGGTCCCCAAGCACAGGGCTTCCTGGAAGGTCTCCCTGAAGCGACTTGACATGATGTTGTAGAGCACGGGGTTAATGGCCGAGCTGAGGTAGAAGAAGACTCCGGAGATAACATGCACGTACTGGAAGGCCAGGTGCAGGCCCTCGGTCCACTGGGACACAAAGCTCCACATGAGGCGGTCAGCGTGGAAAGGGGCCCAGCAGATCCCAAACACCACGACCAGCACAACTGTGGGGGCACAGAGGGAAGACTTGGGTGCCTGCCAGACTGCCTTCCCCGGGCTTCAGGGTAGTCTGCCCACTCTCACCGTGCCACCCATGCCCTTGGTCCATCTGGAAGGTTCTGGAAGGTTGCCTGCCTTAGCCTCAGCACCCCCTTCAGAGAGGCACTGTCACTGCCTGGGCAGCGGGTGTGTGCCCTACCCCCAGCCACAGTCAGCCAGACCAGGTGAGGACGCCTGAGGCAAGATGGCCCCGTCTGGCTCTCCCATCACAGAGTCTGCAACTAGATGGCTCTTAGCTAAGAAGTCACCCAGCTTCCCAGAGCTGTGGCGTCAACCAGCCATGCCCTTACTCGGGTCTCTGTCATTGGGCTCGCCTTGATTTTTGTCTCTTATTGCTTGTGTTTACTTCTCTGCCTGCCTGTCTTCCCCTGCAGTGTCTTCCCCACCGCACCCCAGCACAGTTTTCCCTCATCACCTGCGATTTCCACCAGGATATTGTTTACATCTCCAGCCCGTCACCTGGTGTACACTAGGCCCTCAGAAAGTGAAGCTGGGGGAAGGAGGGAGGGAGGCAGGGAGAGAAGAAAGCCAGAGCCCCAGGCCAGCAGCAAGCCCCAGGAAACACCCCAGCTTCCCAGGGTGAGAGCCATCCCAGCTGAGCAGACTCGGTCCCTGCAGAACAAGGGAGTAGCGGGAAGAGGAAGAGCGGGCAGGGGGCAGGTCGTCTGCAGTGCGGACTTCACAGGGCACAGCTGAGAGGCAGGCTTGGAACTCTGGGGTCAGGTCCCACTTTCAGGAGCTGCTCAAGTGGCCTTGGGCTCTGGGACACTGTTCCTGGGGGACGAGAGAAGTGGGTCTCTCTCTGGGAATGGGACAGTCCCAGTTAGCCGGCTATCATCCCATGGCTTTGACCAAGATCTCCCTACCTCTGTCTTGTCCTGGCTCCCTCCAACTACCTGATTCAGGTTCCCTAGGGTGGGGGGCAGGATGGGGAGGAAATCAAGGACTGACTTAGTATCATTTTGTCTGGCTTCCCCAGGGGCCTCTGTTTTGGGAAAACAGCCAGACCCAGACCACAGTAAGACCCAGAGCCTCAACCCAGCTGGCCTGCCCCAATCCATACTTCTGCCCTGACTCTCCTGTGCTCTGCACCCTCATCCTCACAACAACACATCCTGATGAGTCTCTATGAGACGGGGTCATTGCCATGGTCCTCCCGGAACCACAGATATAGCATGGGTGAAATGTATCATCTTGCCCCTCCAGCACCTTGCTCCCCTTCTTTTGGGAACTTTGTTCCCCTCAGACCCCAGCATGTGAGCCTGTGGGGTCTGCAAACCACAGCACCCTGCCACTCGGGCCTGGGGACCAGCTAGGACCTAAGCCCACCAATCAGAATCCTTCCTGGGGACTATTCAACAGTCATTAAGGGAAAAGGGTAGTTACTCAAGGAAGAGGAACTCTCTGTGCCCACAGCAGGGCCTCCCAGGCTGCTCTAGGGAAGGACAGAGCCAAGATACATTTAGAAGCAAAGATGAGAGACCTGGCAGGGCCAGCTCCCACAAACGGCTCTGCCATCCTGGAATGCAGTCACGTGTCTCTGCCTGGTCCGTGGTTGGGTTCCAGGAGTCCGTGCCAACTTCATGGGTGTGCCACCTGTGCACCCACATGGGCCTCCAAGCTGAGAAGGACCCTAGGCTTTGTTTAATGCTGCACTGTTGCTGTCTGGACAGTCCCAGCAATTTTTCAACAAGGGACCCCAAATGTGCCTTTTGCACTGGGCCCCACAAATCATGTGGCCATCCTGCCATTTATCTTTGCTATGAGTTTCTCACCGAGTAATCGCACACACGCGTGCACACACACAGGACGGGGGGGGGGGGCAACGCAACCCCAAACCTCACACTCAGCCTCCATCATAAACCCAGACGCTCAGCCCCAGGGTCCTGGAAGCTCTAGCTTCATACCCAGGGCCCGGCTCAGACTCTCTTCCCAGCAGCAACACTTACACAGCATCTTGGTCACCTGTGTCCGGCCCCGATCCTGTGACCGCTGAAACCTGCCGCTGTCACGGGACCTGGCCCTGCCCCCGGCCTCCCGTCTGAGCAGCAGCAATCTCTCACGCCGCAGCCGGAGCCCGATGAGCAGGTAGAGCACGCTGATGGTGGCCATGGGCAGGCAGAAGAAGAACAGGGTGGTGACCTGCACGACCAGATTGTAGAGGGCCCGCGGGTGGACCAAGGTGCATGTGGCTGAGTGGGGCACCGTGCCCCGGCAGGGCAATTCCAGCTGCTGGATGCCATGCAGGCTGGTGTTAGGTAGAGAACAAAGCACAGCGAGGCCCCAGATGGCCCCAAGCACGCGGCGCACATGGACCCGAGTCATCATGGACCTGGCCTGCAGCGGGTGCACCACGGCCACATAACGCTCCACGCTCAGGGCCGTGACATTGAGCACAGAGGCCAGGCAGACTGTCTCAAAGAGCAGCGTGCGGAAGTAGCAGCCCCCAGTGCCCAGCAGGAAGGGGTAGTTGCACCACATCTCATAGAGCTCCAGGGGCAGGCCCACCAACAGCACCAGCAAGTCGGACACAGCCAGGCTGAAGAGGTAGTAGTTGGTGGGGGTACGCATGTTCTTGTGACGCAGGATGACCGTGCAGGTTAGCCCATTGCCCACGGCGCCCACCACGAAGATCAGCAGGTACGTGATACAGATGGGCAAAAACAGCTCTGTCTGCTGGGGCCCCAGGTACTTGAGTCTCAGTTCCTCATCGGTGAGGTTCAAGTCCTCCGGGTCGGGGAGCCTCGAGGCCCTACTGCCATTGCAGGGCACCAGGCTACTTGCATCCTGTGGGAATGTGTCTCCAGGGAGACTGGAGCAATTGAAGCAGAGAGGAGCCTGTGGAACAGAATGGAGAGACACCCAGAAAAGTCACTCGAAGATCACTGGGAACTCATTAAACCCAAGGTGTCACTAAGGTGACACTTAGTAACACTAAGAGGAACATCATTTTAGGTATTTTAGAGAAATAAAAAAACTGTCATTCATTGCAATGTGTATAACAATTTCAGAAATGTAAAAACATACATCTTGGGCGCCTGGTTGGCTCAGTCGGTTGAGCGGCTGCCTTCGGCTCGGGTCATCATCCCAGGGTCCTGATACTAAGCCCCACATCGGGTTCCCTGCTCAGCAGGGAGCCTGCTTCTCCCTCTCTCCCTCTGCCTGCTGCTCCCCCTACTGTGCTCTCTCTGTGTCAAATAAATAAAAATCTTAAAAAAAAAAAAAAAAGTACATTTTAAAAATGATAAAAAGCAGGACTCAGGGGCACCTGGGTGGCTCAGTTGTTAAGCGGCCGCCTTCAGCTTAGGTCACGATCCCAGGGTCCTGGGACAAGCCCCGCATCAGGCTCTCTGCTCACCAGGAAGCCTGCTTCTTCCTCTCCCACTCCCCCTGTTTGTGTTCTCTCTTTCACTGTCTCTGTCTCTCTCTCTCTCTGTCAAATAAACAAAATCTTTTAAAAAAAAAAAAAGCAGAACTCAGTTATAAATGTCATAACCCACCAAAGTCTTTGAAAAAGGATGGGTCCTCTGGGGATTAAGCTTTGCAGCAGCAGTGTCCCCTTGGGTCTGTCCCCTTTCAAGCCCTGGACTTCGGAAAAGGGACTCAGTTTTGGGCATCTGGAAAATGGGCACAACATGCAGTACCTGATCTTATCAGAACTGTTTTAAGAACAAGGGATTCAAATCCAGCCTCCCTAATTCTGGGCTGTGTGACCATCTATATGGGAACCTCTCTGTTTCCTTATTGCAAGGATCCAGACAGTTCAATCTACAAAAGGTACTAATGTGGGGCCGGCCTGACACACAGAAGGCTTGGTTATCAGCCATCTTGCAGTGAGGACCAAGTCCACCTTTTAGTAAAAGGACTAAACACGAGAACACTAACCCAAAAGTTGGTCCTTGTTTCTGTTTCCTATCAGCTACACTGTTAAAAGTTAAAATATTTGACAACCTTGACTGCCAGTTCTGAAGTTCCCTCTCCTTTGTTTGGTCCCCATCTCTGCCAGTCCATGGGATACAGCGGTTAAGGATCCAGGCCATGGAGCTAAACACACTGGCCTGGGGCTCAAATGCCAACTCTGCTACACTCTAGCTGTGACGTTTCCTCCTGGTGCCTCAGTCTTCACATCTGTAAATGGGGGTGTCCACAAAGCTTACCTCCTAATTTCTGTGAAGATTAAATGTAAAAACACATATAAAGTTCTCAGGGTGTACCTGGTACACTTCAGGTGTGGAATATCAATTCATAGTAACTTTATCCTTACTTCCCACATGGAAAGGGAGGAACAGTCCAAGGGAGGGGCACCCGGCTGGCCCAATCGGTCAGCTTTTGATCTGGGGGTTGTGAGTTGGAGCCAGATGTTGGGTGTGGAGATTACTTAAAAATAAAACCTTAGGGGCCCCTGGGCTGCTCAGTCGTTAATCTACCGACTTTTGATTTGGCCTTTGGTCATAATCTCAGGGTCTTGAGATCAAGCTCTGTGTCAGGCTCTGCACTCAGCAGTGAATCTGTTCAGGTTTCTCTCTCTCCCTCCGGTCCCCCTCCCTCCTCTATCTCTCAAATAAATAATTCTTTAAAAAATAAAATAAAATCTTTAAAAAAAAAAAAGAACAGTCCACCAGAGATGGGGCAGGGACTGAAAACGATTTGGCTGGGCAGGTGGTTTGGTGGGACAGGCCAGGTGTTGGGGACTGTCCTCCTTAGCCCTTTTGCCAAGCCCAGCTGCACCACCACCCCTCCCCTCTGAGCAACCCCGGACATTCAGGCTCCTTTCTTGGACCCACTTGCCATCCCTTCAGCTCCATTACCTCTTCTCAGTAGGAGTTTGGCGCCCATGTACCTGTGCAGCCACCTTCCAACTTTCTTTCTAGGTCCTTTTCCCTCCCAGACCCCAAGAATTCTTAATCCTGGCTATCTTCCTTGTCACCAGAACCTCCACCCAGGTAGTCTCTCCCAACCTCCTTGCCAGCCCCACACCCGATCCCCGCATTCTGGAATGGAGGGGTATTTTCACTCACCCAGGCGGTTCACCTGCCCCCGCTCACCCTACACGGCTGCCCCCCTGCACTGCTGGAGCCCGGCCGGGAGCCTGGAGGGACGGGTGCCGAGCGATCCGCGCGCCAGCGCCCACCAGGGTTTGAGAGGGAATCCCTGAGCCACAGCGAAGGGTCGCCGCCCTGGTGTCCGGGAAAAGACAAGAATAACCCGGAGGCTGCGAATCCCCCGCGAAGTGGGGCGCCTCGACCGGGCCCTCCAATCCCTATCGAGGGAGGGATCCCGGGGAGACCCTCTGCGCTCTTCCCAGGTCCGCGCCCAAGCCCTCCGGCCCGCCACGTGCCCCGTCCAGCCACCGCGATCGCATTCCCCTACCATGCTGTTTGCGCCTGGCGACATCGAGGCGTGGGGCGGGTGGCCGAGACCGAGGAACAGACGCGGCGCCAGGAGCCAGAAGACTGGCGAACAGACGGCAGCCGGCTCTCAAGTAGCCCTCCCCGTCGCCCCGCCTGCCGGTGGCCCAGCTGTTCCCAAAAGGGACCGCCACCAGGGGGCGGTGCTCTCCCTGCAGCGGCGGACCCGGACACCCTCATCTGGGGTCCCCACACCCCCCCAAACGAGGACGGTTGTTTCCAAGTGTTGTTTGTTTTAGTTTTTTTTTAAGATTATTTATTTATTTATTTGACAGACAGAGATCACAAGCAGGCAGAGAGGCAGGCAGAGAGAGGGCAAGGGAAGCAGGCTCCCCGCTGAGCAGAGAGCCCGTCGCGGGGCTGGATCCCAGGACCCTGAGATCATGACCTGAGCCGAAGGCAGAGGCTTTAACCCACTGAGCCACCCAGGCGCCCCTGTTTCAGAGTGTTCAACGCGACACTGCGAGGAGCACCGTGACGGAGTCCCCACGGAGCCCTCACAACAACCCATTTACAAAAAAGAAAACGGAGTCTCAGAGAGGTGAATTGAGACTGGTCTGGGTCTCACACCCTGCCCTCCTCCCCCCACCCTCCCCCTCTACCCCGTCTCCCTGCCCTGGGGCTCCAGCGTGCTGACTTATAGCCTAACTCCTTATTATGGTGTCTCTCCAGCCCCCCATCTCCTCCTGACCCACATTTCGGACTTACCTCAAAGTTCCCTTGCCTCAAAGGGTCTCAACCCCCTCCTTGGCTTCAAGTGGGGTCTCCTTTCCCTCCCCAGGCTAAGTCCCAGGACATCACTGGCCACTCCCTCTCCCTACAGCTATGGGGCAGGTCATCCTCCACTCCCAGGACTGCGGCAGAAGCTCCATTCTCCCTCCAGTCTGTCCTCTCACAGCCCAGTGTTCTTCCTGAACCCCAGGCAAGGTTCTTCCTTGGCTGGAAAACCTTCCCAGGGACTTCCCACTTCCTTCTGAAAAAGAACACACCAAAGTCTAGCCTGGTGTTGGACCTCCGTGCCCCACTTGCTTTTGTGGTCCCCCCTCACTATATTCCTCACCCCCAAATACCCTCTCTCTCATCCATTCAAATGCTCCTCCATCCCTTCCACCCCACCCACCACAGGGGTTGGGTGTAGGGAAGAGTCTGCTGGCATCCCAGCCTCCTCCCGCTCTCCCAAGCTGTACACAAGTAAACCCAAGAGGGGAGCCCTTCCCTGCTCTGCCTTCTCCTTCAACCAGCTCCTTAGTTGGAAGTTATGTCACCAGGAACTTTCTAGGGAGCCCAAATTCATGGATCTTAGAGGCCAAAATGCTGGCTCCTGGGCCTCTTCCCAGAGTCTGATTCATTTAGTCTGGGCAAGGTCCAGCAACCCTCATTTTTGACACACAGGGAGGAAGCCCCAAGCCCCAGAATCAGACTTGGAGAAGCACTGGGAAGGGTTAAATACAAAGTCCCAGGCCCTGGGAAGGCTGCTGGCCCACAGTGGGAATGGGAAGAGATGAGCCCCTCCGTGCCTTGGTTCTCCTTCCCATAGCATGCGTGACCATCGGTGCTTTGAGACATCAGTGCAAAGACTTAGCACCAGGCTGGCCTGCAACCAGCACTCAAAAAAATCTACGTGATGACCGCTGGAGGTGAGACTTTCTTCTCCCCAAATTTCTCCAGCCCCTACTCTCCATCCATGAGTCATGGTCTGGCCTTGGGGACTGGAAGTCATCCCCTCTCAGAGCCTCCACCAGGCCTGCCTTCCCAGGAACTCCACATGTAAACACAGGCCCAGGCACAGAGGAAGGTTGCAGGCAGTTCGGGGAAGACGGTCCCCATGTCCTTGGGGAAAAGAATTCTGGGCTTTCCTTGAAATTTAACTACTCAACTCCAGCTGAGTGACGCCACCCAGAACCTTCAAGGTCTGGGCTGCTCTCAGAGCTTGTATCAGAGGCACAACGGTGGGGGGTAAGCAGCACTGCGGGGAGATAGCCCACCATGGGGTCACAGGCGGCACTGAGCGCAGGATGAGCATTGCTGACACTTGCCCCCAGCCCGCATCACACGCACACACGTGCACTCACGTGCATTGCTCCACACTCACTCTGAGCACTCTGAGACTCGGGGTGGACACCCCCGGAAGCGCTCAGAGCCCAGGAAAGAAAGGGGAAAGGCCCATTCCTGCCTTCAAGAGGCAGAACGCTCCTGCCAATGAGGAATTCTGACAGCGGGCTGCCTCGTTCGCAGCATGAAGAGCAATCAAAGACCAGGGCAGGCTAAAGAAAAGGGTAGCCGCCCAAAAGGCGAGGCACAGTGACCATCATGGTTGTGGCCATCTCTGGCCCTGTGCAGAGAGCCCTGGGTGCCCCAGGCCCAGGCCTGAGCTTAAGACTACCATGCAGCGTGTCTCATCAGAACCTGAGGACATCGGCTACCTGCCCTGCTCTATCCTGAGGCAGCTTCCCCAGGGCCGTGTTCCCCAGGGATACGTGCAGGACTGAGGCCTGGAGTAAACGCATCCTAAGTTTTCTGGGTATCTACTGTGGTCTCCTGACCCTGGCTGGGGTGTTCAAGGCCCACCTCTGCACAACAGCAAATCTGCCAAGGGAGTGCCTCGGGGCCCAAGGAAGCCATTTGGGAGAGCTCGCAGGTCCCCGAGTCTGTGCAGGGCTAACATCCAGGGTCTGAAGTATATGATTAGCCCCATGGCCCTTCCTCACCCTGCTGGCACCTGCGAGCCACAGAAGGGCAGCTGCCCCGAGCTAGGTCTTCACCAGCACCCTCTGAATGGCTTCTGGAACATTCACTGTTCACCGGAAGTTCCCACCCCCACCCCTCTCCTTGCTCTGCTGCCTGCAGAGAACGGAAGAGGAGGATAAAGAGGAGCCTGAGGACACCGAGGCACTGGATGGGAGGGAGGGGCCACTCTGTGGCCTGGGCAATGGAGACGGCCCAGGACCCACCAGTAATCAGACTCTGCAACCATGGAGGGCTGGGTACAGCAAACCCCTGGAGGGGAGAGAGTTGCCCTGCTTTCCTAGGAACTTCCCTGGGTCCGACACCTCTTGCCTGGCTCTGCTTGTCTGAACCCAGGCCAGGCCACAGCCAGGAGAGAGAAGAAAGGTCTGAGCCCCTTTGGAGTATTGGTGGGGGGGGTTGTCCCCAGTGCAGGGGCTGGAAGTGTACCCCACCCAGTAAATCATGCTGTGCGGCCATCCACGCTCCCCACGACCCCAGGCCTGGGTCTGCTCACAGACACCAGCGCCCCCAAGGAAAGAGAAGGCAAAGGGAGGGTGAGGCTTGGATGAGAATCCTTGCTGGTACTGCCACAAGCTGGTTGTGTGACCTTGGACCTGTCACTTTGTACTCCAGTCCCCAGGTTCTTGGTCTGAACAACAGCAAGGACAGCACCTGTCCCTCAGGGTGCTGTGAGGATTAAGTGAGGTAATGTGGGTTAAATCATGTAGGCTTGACACACTGAAGAAATGGTAGCCATAACTATGCTCAGAATTCTCTGGAAGATACTAAAAATCTGCCAGAAGTCCGGGCTGTGGTTGAAGAACAGAAGAGCTTACTCCACATGCCTTGGAAGGGCAGGGTCCCCCAACAACCTGGGGCAGGAGAGCTACACCCCAGTGAGAAGAAAGAAAACGCAAACTTGTGGGGAGCCTGGCCACAGTACAGGAAACCCAGACCCTGTGGCCAGACCTTGGAGACCAGCGGCCGAGGAGACCTCCAGTGATCTTCACCTCTGCCCCTCCTGCCCATAGGGAGGGCCTCTTGGGGCTCATTGTCTGGCCCCGTGCTGTCTGAGAGCCACACAGCCTGGCTCTGAACAACCCAGTCTTTTGGGCCAGATCCGGGTGCAAAGTCAGCCGCCTCCTCCCCTAGCGGCTTGCTGGTGCCCCAGGCCCCAAACTCCCCCTGTGGCCAAAAGGAGGACAGGCTCAGGTCACACATTGAGAGGGCCAGAAAAGGCCTGGGTCCCTCTTGTCCTGATCCTTCTTGCCGCCCCGGGGTGGGGCTGGATGTTACCAGTGATCCTGGGACCTATTCA
>PISX010016963.1:0-44750 GCA_004024625.1 Mellivora capensis
ATATATATATATATATATATATATATATATATATATATATATTTGTCTTTGGAAACCTCTGATTTTTACTTCCTACTGGGACACTATTTGGATTGCTGCCCAGATCTGTGCACCCTGTGCACCCTGAATTGCAATTCTTAGATCCCAAACAAACTGTTTTGCTTAGTTATTGCCCCCTGGCAATTTTAGGTTGACAAAGGAAATGGCTTACTGCAAAGAAACACCCTTCTCCATACCACTTAGAAAAGACATAGATGCTCAGCTTACCTAAGACAAGGCCAGACACTCACCCTTCCGATTCCCATTCTTTGTCTCTTAAAAATGAGCTGATTGACTTGTTCCTGCTGATCAATGTGAACAAAATGCTCTTTAATCAAACTTTAGTTTAGATTCTCTGCCTCCCCCTGGTCCCTGAACCTTGACCCACCTCAGCCTGAACCAACATATAATGCCTCCTGTCAACAGAGTGGTCTCAGAGTAAAAATTTCTCAGATGGAATTTCCAAATTTTCCTTTCAATCCACTTCCCTGCACCCAATTATTTCTAGCCTTATTTATTCCTCCCCATGAAAGAAAACTCCTTTTTGCCTAACACTTGTGAGGCTTGCAGATCTCATGATATTTTTGCTGTTGCTTGTTTGTTTCAACTGTTTACAGGTTTGCTTTTTCAAGGAGGAGCTGGACATGAAAGGTTGGGAGGGTGTAGTTGAAAAAACTAATGGAAAACAGACATGATGAAGGAAATTTGTGGGTTTTGTGTGTTTGCTTTCATGGACAATTTTCCCCTTATACAAATGAGAGGTGGAGTGGAGCAGAGTCAAAAGGAGGCATTCCCAGAAGGCTGTGAGGTAGAAGCAGCCTCTGGATCTCTTAGTCCCAAATTGGGTTCTGCTCTCAGATCTGTGACTCTGGGGCAGTCGCACCCCTGGAGGTAGGCGCTGCCTGCAAACAATGCACCTCCTCTTCACTTCTTCCCCTGTGAGCTCAAGTGTAAACTTCTCTAGGCGGAATCTATGGGTAGTGATGTTTCCTGCCAAGCCAGGGAGAGCCAGAGGAAAGAAAAGGAAATTAATCTTGGACCAAGTTGTTAATCAAATTTCAGCAAAGGTCAGAGATGGGCTTAGGGACAGTTTTTTAAAAACTCCCAATGACTCTTGTAGTTTACCATTCTATTATTTGGAAATTCAGTCTTATCTGTTCCCTTTGACTTCTGGGGGAGAATCTCAGCTGAATGGACCACTTTTTTTTTTTAAGATTTTATTTATTTGACAGAGAGAGAGACAGCCAGAGAGGGAACACAAGCAGGGGAAATGGGAGAGGGAGAAGCAGGCTTCCCGCTGAGTGAGGAACCCGATGTGGGGCTCAATCCCAGGATCCTGGGATCATGACCTTGGCCGAAGGTAGACACTTAACAACTGAGCCACGCAGTTCTATCCCAATAGAAAACTTTCTACCAACACCATAATCACATTCTGTTCTCATCATTCTTCTTCTTCTTCTTTTTTTTTTTTAACACTTATTTATTTGAGGTGGGGGGCAGGAACAGAGAGGGGAAATGCGGAGGGGCAGAGGGAGAGAGAATCTTAAGCAAACTCCATGCTGAGTGTGGAGCCGGATGTAGGGCTCCATCTCAAGACCCTGAGATTGTGACCTGAGCCAAAACCAAGAGCTGGATGTTTAACCAACTGTGTCACCCAAGCGCCCTTATTCTCATCATTCTCTCTACTGAATTTGCACTGTAGAGACTGACACTGATGGCACGCTTACTAGGTTCCAGGTGCTACAGACATAGTGTTGTATTCAAGCCTCACAGTAAATGAGGCATCAGTGATGTGCTATTATTTCCATTTTACAGGTGAAGAAACTAAGACTCAGGAAAGGTAACTTGCAGGAGATTCTAGAGCTAGCGGGCAGCAGAGTAGAAACTTAAATCATTCCAAATAATTGTATCTGAGTCTAAACACCCTATTATTTCTATTGTACCATAATGCTTCACCACATACCTAAATATATCCTCAATTTCATTTTATATTAAACATTTTAACTTTTATTCTTTCCTCTCTGTATCTACATAAATAATATTAGTTTAAAGTCATAGGTTACTTATCCATTTTATAAAGCCTATTCCCATATTTTATTCCCTTAGTATTTCTCAATAGTCCTGTGAAAAGGGCAAAATGGTCTTATTTTCTCCATTTGTTGATAACTTACTTGAAAGTGAGAATAAATAAGGACCTTTTGGTAACGTGAGACAGCTACTAAATGGTAGTATCCAGATCTGAGCCTAAAATTTCAATTCCAAATCCATGATCCTCAAAAACACATAACATTTTCTTGGATATTGTGGTGTCTAAGGAAAGCATCATAAGTTGCTAACAACTTCTTTTCATTGTGAGACAAAGTACACACTAGAGAGGAAGTCTGCAGGAATATATGTATGGTATACTCAGCCAGCCATGGAACCAGAGTAAAACCAGTATAGCCAAAAATATTTGGCATAAAATCTGAACTTATTCTTTTAAAAATATTTAAGTTTATAAAAATATTCTTAATTTTATTATTTAATTTTATTATCATATTAAAAAGTACATAAATGTAAATTTTAACAAATAACTAAAATGCAAACATCTAATCAAAACGGGAACACTGCCAGAACAGTTACACACTAAGTATCTTCTGCCAGAAGGAAAAAGCTTCCTGGTGGAAGGTCCAAAATGAAAGAAGGGAGGAAAACCGACTGTGTTCAAATACTAATAATGTCTAATAGGTTTATAAATAGATTTAAATGTAAGGCAGCATCATATGTTGGGATGAGATTAATTAAAGTGCATAAGCTATTATCTAGGAAGATGGTAAAAGAATTGTCCTTATTTTTAAATTAACTGTATTGTTAAATGTAACAAAATATAGAAAATCTGTAAACATCAAAGCATAATTTAATGGAATATGAGGAATGAATACCTGTATAACTGTCCCATTTACCTATTGGTCACAACTTCTTCCCCCAACCCAACTTCCCCTATCAGAATAAAGCTTTCTCTTCCATGGTAATCACTTTCTTTTTTTGCTGCTATAATAATTATGTCCATTTTATGGTCAATATTTGTAAGTAATCTACATATGATCAAAATAATGTGTACTGTGTTGTTGGGTGAAATAACTTACATGCACACACACACACACATGAATAACCATTAAACCATGTTTGTTAATGGTGTTCCAATCTTCTATAGCTAATTGATTTTTTTTGCATGGTGATTACCAGAAAAAGGATATGCTAAAATCTCCCACAATGCTTACTGTGTTTATTTCTTGTTGTAATTTTACATTTTTTGGATCTATTGATCCATCTGTTAACTGACCAATCCATCGATCTAATCTGTTTTATCTCCTTACTGAAATGAGCCTTTCATCTTTACAAACCGATTCTCTTCATCTCTAGTAAATTTTTTCTGTCCTAATTTATAGTAGAGCTGGTTCATGGCCCTTTTTTGTTTGTTTGTTTGTTTAAGTTATCTCTACACCCAACGTAGGTCTCCAATTCATGACCCTGAGAACCCTGAGATTAAGAGTCATATGTTCTACTGAATGAGGAGGCTAGGCACCCTGGGGTTATGATGTGTTTTTCTTTCCCTTTTTCTCCCACTCCACTCAACACCAAAATGATTTTCCTGCAACCCTGAGATGAGATTAATTCTGGTTTACTTTAACACTAAGGTTGTAACCCTTTTGGATCCTGGACTTTTCTGCTGGAGGTAGGCTCTGGGTCTTGACTTCTGTAGTCCTCCTTCCTTCTTTTCCTTGATGGGAAGCAGAACACACCATTTCCAAATGTGTCACTTTGCCATGTGGATTGTTTTGAGCTGAAGGCAAATAAGACCCAGTAGACTCAGAAAAAGTTATTACTTCCCCCTTAACTATGTAAAAGAATTTAGATCGGGGTCCTGTACTAGGAAGAGATAACATGTTTTTTTAAGATTTTATTTATTTCTTTGACAGAGAGAGAGAGAGAGAGAGATAGCAAGAGAGAGAGAGAGTGCACAAGCAGCAGGAGCAGCAGGCAGAGGGAGACGGAGAAGCAGGCTCCCCACTGAGCAAGGAACCCAATGTGGGATGTGATCCCAGGATCCTGGGATCATGACCTGAGCTGAAGGCAGATGCTTAACTGACTGAGCCACCCAGGAGCCCCAGCGATAACTATTTATATCAAAAAGAATTTTTCTTTCTTTCTTTCTTTCCTTTTTTTTTTTTTTTAAGAGAGGAAGAGCATGCAATCAGGGGAGGGGCAGAGGGAGAGAGAGAATCCTAAGCAGGCTCCATACTCAGGGCAGAGCCCCATGCAGGGCTCTATCTCATGACCCTGAGATCATGACCTGATCTGAAATCAAGAGTCGGATGCTTAACTGAGTGAGTCATCTAGGTGCCCCATCAAAAAGACTTATCTGCATGGGTTGGCAAATATCTGATCACCAAATATGTGCTCTTTCCATCTTCCTGCCAATTGTCTTCCTCCTCTTTGAAGCCCAGACCCCTACCCCCTTCTCCTTATCTCAGGATGGTATAGAAACCTCAATTGCTTGACTGCCCAGGAGTCTGTGGGGCTCTTGTACATATGTAATTAAATTTATTTTTCTCCTTTAGTCTCTGCTATATCAATTTCATTATTAGACTAAAGAACCTAGAAGGGACAATTCTTCTGCCCAAGAAAATCTAGACCTCCAAAATCAAAGAAGCTCAGTCTTTGAGTGTGAAGGAGTAGAAGGAACAATTGATTGTCCTGAGTTCTGCTAAGCTCCATTTAATTTATTTTTATTTTTTTAAGCTTATTTATTTAAATGATCTCTACATCCAACATGGGGCTCGAACTCACAACCCCAAGATCAAGAGTCACATGCTCTTCCAACTGAGCCAGCCAGGCATCCTTGCTAAGCACCCTTTTAGTTCTCATTTTATTTATTTATTTATTTATTTATTTTATTATTATTATTTTTTTTAGTTCTTGTTTTAGAGTACAAGTTTGGCCTGGATTTTTTCCCCCAGAGTCTTATCTGCTCTTTGATGTTTTTAAAGTGATGTTTTTAAATTTTTATCCAAGTTTTGAGTTGTTTTTAGTGGGAAGATTCGTCTAAATAGTTACAGAATTTTTTGTATGAAACAAAAGAAAAATTAGCTCCTTTTCTGTGGAATTTAAAAATTCAATCAAAATATTCTTGATATAGAAGGCTTCTGACCATATGAGGTGGGCTCTTTGTATTGAGGAAATGATTAGAAACAGTATTTCTTGCCAACCCAGGAAACCTCTCCACAAAAGAAGAGAAAGACAATAGTTTTATTAGGAATATGCAATAAACCAAACTGCAATGTATATCACAGTCACCAGCTAAAGTGACTACTGAGACAAAAGTCTTAGCATTTTCTGTAGCCAAGCAGGTATAATCCATTCTCTCTTGGAAGAGAAGAGACAACTGGGAGACAGAAAGAATCATTGATGTAGGCACCCTGGGACTCAGTGTTTTAGATGAGGAAGATCTGGTATCAGACTGTGCAGATCTGGCATCACAGGGCAGACATCATTGTCTCATCAGAGGATCTCCGCAGAGGCCATTGTGTGCGGAAAGTTCTGTGGACAAAATATAAAACCTAGTATGGCACTATAAAATATTCCACTTATAGGGGAGGAAGAATAATTTTCCCTCTACCATTCTATGTTCTTTACTGAGACACCTGTAATACGAGACAGATTACCGGGAGAAAAACAAACAGAGGTTTAATTACATGTATACCTCCAGTATACATGGGAGATACCCAGGAAAACTGAGTAACTCTCCAGATGGCCTGAGCCATCATCTTAAATACTATCTCCAGTTAAAGACAAGAGACGTTGCTTGGGGAGTGTGGAGCTAGTTATGGGAGGTTATCAGGAAAGCACATGAATCAAGGGAAAGGTTGTGCAGATTTAAGTCCATGCCTTCTCCACTGATAAAAGTTGCTAGAGATTGAGTCATTCTCTTTCTGGTACAGAGAGGGAGACACTGTCACAAATGGAAATTTCCCTTATATATGTAAATTTATTTTACAAAAGGGTAACTTCTCAGGTTTTAGAACTTTTCCTTTATCTGTCTCTTAAAAATAATCAGCCTAGGGATGCCAGGATGGCCCAGTGTGTAGGGTATCTGCCTTTGGCTGGCTCAGGTCATGAACCCATGGTCCTGGGTTCCAGTCCTGTGTGGGGCTCCTTGCTCAGAGGGGAGCCTGCTTCTATCTCTTCCTGCCCCTCTCCCTGCTTGTGCTTTTTCTCTCTCTCTCTGATAAATAAATAAAATCTTTAAAAAAAAATCAGCCTAAAATAATTCTTATACCAAAGACACATATTTTCAGATGGCAAATCCTACTCCCTTCCTCACCATTCCCAGTAAAAGTAACTCAGAGGGAAAAAGATGATAAAAGTGGAAATCCAGAATTTACTAACTAAATGATATTGAGAGAAATCAAGAAGTGGCTGAGTTTACCATAAGTGTTTATTTCCTTTCCTCAGCAAATTGGGAAACAGAGAGTAAAGTTTGCTAAAATGTAACACATTAAGTGTGTGTACGTGAGATTACGTAGCTTCAGTGACTGCAGCTCGCCAAACGGGGGCTCGTCAGAGTTTCTGAAGAATTTTTGTGCAGTGTCTATCTGCTTCAAGGACTAACACTAACTCTGGATGAGAAGAGGGATAAGTCACCTCTGACCTTGTGAGAGAAAGGAGATGGACTCCTAGAAGTCCTTGCTGACTTGCAAACAATGGATTGTAATGAGACTGAGGGGCTGAGTGTAAGAATATTGCATAATCCATCACATCCCCTGGGCTGACACGGGAAAGTCAGCATAAGGAAAAACAGTTATGGATGGCCATGGAAAAATACGAATGCTTCTATGTGAACTCTGAGCTGTTCCTGCAAGTAATAAACTTCTTCTGAGAAAGGAAGAGGCAATTCAGCTCAGGGTATGAGTAAGTGCGTCTAACAATCTGGAGTGGGAGTCCACACCTGAGCTAAAATGCCAAATCAGCCGCGGGGTAGGGAATTAAAGGTTCTGGTTACCAATCCAGTGTGTGGGTGTGTGTCTGCTGGGAGGTTCCTTACACCAACAAGCAATTCTCAGACATCACCGGAGGGTCCTACAATTTAACTCAACTCTGACACTATCTACCTGGGGAGCGTGTCAGATCCCACAGGTGAAGGGGTCAGCCCTATAAGATTTCCCCCAGTTCACTTCAGATGCCCGTTGCAAGTCCAGATAATTCGGACTGACCTGCTATAGACTGGAGTTTCCCAGAACTTCCTTGGGTTCATTTTATTTGCCAGCGTGGCTCACAGAACTCAGAGAAACAGTTTACTTACAAGATCACCGGTTTATTGTAAAAGCACAGAACTCAGGAGCAGGCAGATGGAAGAGATGCACAGGGCAAGGTATGTGGGAAGGGTGTGGGGCTTCCATGCCCTCTCCAGGCCTGCCACATCTCCATGTGTTTATGAATCTGAAGCCCTCTGAATCCTGTGCTTTTGGGTTTTTATGGAGGCTTCTTTGTACAGGCGATTGATTCACTCACTGGCCACTGGTGACCGATTTCAACCTCCAGTCACTCTCCCCTCCCTGGAGGTCAGTGAGGGGAGAAAGGTCAGTGAGCAAGAAAGTTCCAACCTTCTAAAACCCGGCTGGTTCCCCTGGCAACCAGGCCTACTACTTAGGCGCTTTCCAGTTGCCTCGTTAACATAACAAAAGACACCACTCTGGCTCTCACCACTTAGAAAATTCCTAGGGTTTGAGGAACTCTAGGCTAGAAATAGGAGGAAGACCAAATATATATATATATTTATTATAAATTACAGTATCACAGGAGTTAGAGCATTTCCATGACAGCTGTAGCCCTCATTGTAACACAAGAATTCTGTTTTCTTTAAACATTTAAAGCAAAACCAAAAAATCATGTAATAAACTACAACCATTAAGAAAACGTGGCCAGTAATATGGAAGGTGAGGCAGGATTAGGAGGTTGCTGAGGCCCAAAAGATTTCAGGAGTAGGGACACCCTATTACTGAGAGAGCCTGAGGATTATCCTTGCCTGTGTTTCTTTGGAGCTAGTTAATGCCAAAAGACAAACCATGACTTTTCTCTAAACAACAAAGCATGGTCAGAGGTTTTGTGGAATCAGATCATTTTTTGTGACTTTCCAAACAAAGACAACACTCTACGCCGTCTACGCTATCCCCGCTTACTATTTATTTAAGATGGACCGCTACTATCACCAGGATTAAAATTGCTTTGTGGAGGTAACGGGAAGACAGAGCAGGTGCAGAGAGGATGCAGGCTTCTGGGAGAAGTAAGTATGTACTCCCAATGGAAGAAGTGGAGAACAGATTCTCCAACAGAAGGAGTTGAAAATGGGACCCAGGGGGCACCTGGGCGGCTCAGTGGGTTAAGCCTCTGCCTTTGGCTCGGGTCATGATCTCAGGGTCCTGGGATGGAGCCCCACATCGGGCTCTCTGCTCAGCGGGGTGCCTGCTTCCCCCCACTCTCTCTCTGCCTGCCTCTTTGCCTACTTGTGATCTTTCTCTGTCAAATAAATGAACAAAATCTTAAAAAAAAAAAAAAGAAAAAAAAAGAAAAGAAAATGGGACCGAGGATCCGGGTTACCCACTTGACGGCAGTGAGCAAGGGTGTCCTACAGTCTATATTTAAAATTATGTGGACACACAGCACACACAGATGTACACCCATATATAACATGTCTCTTGTTTCAATAGTTATTTCGAGCACCAACTTGGTCCTGATACCACACTAAAGAACAAGGCACAGCTTAAGCATGGTCGGCTACTGAAAGTGCTTCTGTTCCTTGCCTTTCAATCAGCAAGCTAGGCTTTGCAGATTAACATATTAAATGCCAGAGATGGATTATTATTGGTGAAATAAGTGTGTTGACTACAGCAACAATTTTTGTAATTGGACTCTCACGGAGAAGTAGAAAGTAGTTAAGTTTTATGGACTGGATGAACCCTAATGTAAGAGGTACTGCCCACCCCTGCACCAAGAGGTTTTAAGAATCGAATGAGGGGCACCTGGGTGGCTCAGTGGGTTAAGCCTCTGCCTTCGGCTCAGGTTATGATCTCAGGGTCCTGGGATCGAGCTCCACATCGGGCTCTCCGCTCAGTAGGGAGCCTGCCTCCCTCTCCCTGTCTGCCTGCCTCTCTCCCTACTTGTGATCTGTCAAATAAATAAATAAAATCTTAAAAAAAAAAAAAAGAATCGAATGAGGTTGGTAGACTTCCCCCTTTGCAATGGAGGCCAAGACTTGATTCCTAAACAGTCGTGTGGCCTGAACCTGCTTTAGACATACAGTTCTTAAACTTGGCTGCACATCAGATAGACCTGGAATGCTTTAGGAACTGCAAATGCTGAAGCCACGCTTCAGGAAAATAAAACGAGAATCCCTGGGGGAGCAGTCAAAGCGTTAGTGGTTTTCAAAGCTCACGGTTGAAAAGCACTAGTTTGAGAGGATATAGAGCGGCAGTTACGATGTTTACAGATTCCAGATTCTGTAATAGCTTTGGATCTATCTAGAGTGACCTCTCGTGCAAGGAGGTAGCCGAGGCACCTAAAGAGATAGAACTCTGGTCTTCAAAGAGCCCCACGAATAGGTTATATGAACTGTTGCGGGTCTGCTTGACAATCAGGGTTTGATTAACCTATGGCTGTGTACGTGTCAGCATTTGTTCTAAGATTTAATTTATCCTGACAGAGAAGTTTATAGAGAAGCAACTACCCCTCCCCACTTCCAACTTTTGGGGAGCACTGTTTATCAAAAATAAACTCAGGATTACCTGAAACCATCTGGGCCTAAGTCAGATAACAGTATGTATGTATGTGGATATAATTTGCTTTCCACCCAACCATGAGCAGCTTGATTTAAGATAGTCATTATTTTAGAAGGCTAAATTCTGGAGAGAGACTTAATTACTGTATTCATCAAAGGGGAGAGATACTAGGTAATATGTAAATAGTTTGTTTCTAATCAGGAAAGCAAAACCGTCCTAGGTTGAGAAATAGTGGATACACGCACCAACCACAGGAGGGCAAACAAGTCCTTATCTTTTGCCTCTGCAACCACATTTTGATCTTGAATTTTCGTTTCAGCTCAGTCGTGGAAAATTTAATCTTCCAAATTAAAGGTACATTCAGTAAGTTCTGCTTTGAAATTCAATCTTTTAAAGTAGCACTCTCTTAATTCAGGAATTTCCTGTCACTTCTCTCCTTCTATAGGGGTCCAGGGCAGACCGCCCCAAAATATAACACAATGGCATACTGGTTATTTTGAATTGAAGATACCTAGGAAATAATCCGTGCAAGGACATTGAGACCCTGCTCTGTCTCCTTGACAGCAGGAAACAAATCTCCCATATGAAAGGCACCCTCCCTTTCCTAAGAAGTAAAAAAGATATTCTTTTCACCAGAGACAGGAACTTCAAAGATGAGAAGGCTATAAAAATAAACCTTGTTACTTTTTCACTAATCTACTACTTCAGCCCCAATTCTGCTTAGAATTCCTTTACTAATTAAAGCTCCCAAATACCTGTTTTCTTTATCTTGGCAAGTGCTCATGGAGTTATCATCTCTTTGTCTAGAATGTATAAAACCTGCCCGGGTCATTTCTTTGGAACTCAACTTCATTTTGGGGCCTCCATGTACATGTAAAAAAGTTTTGGCTTTTTCTCTTATTAATCTGTCTCATATTAATTTAATTGACCTAACCAGCTAGGAGAACCCTGGGAGGGGAGTGAGGGAATGTCTCCCTCCCCAATACTTCTATTTGTCCTGTTCTGGGAGGATTTACAAATCATTGGCATTTGGGATGGGTGGATAGATGGATGGATGAGACAGATTGATAATGTATAACTTCACATTGGAACCAAGAACCTGTGTTAGCTTTGATATGTATTTTTTTTAAGATTTTTTATTTATTTGACAGAGATCACAAGTAGGCAGAGAGACAGGCGGAGAGAGAGGGGGAAGCAGGCTTCCTGCTGAGCAGAGAGCCCGATGCGGGGCTCCATACCAGGACCCTGAGATCATGACCTGAGCCAAAGGCAGAGGCTTAACCCACTGAGCCACCCAGATGCCCCTAGGCTAACATTTCTTAAGCATGCTTCAAATCTACCTCAAATAAGCCCCATTGGACCTAGCGGGAATGTGTAGACATAGATATTGGCAGCTCTGATCCCCCACAGAACAGGAGCGAGTCCACTGCGGAGCTTGGACCAATCCTGCCTCCACCAGTCTGCCCTCACTTGGGGAGACCTGCCCTCACTTCTCTGGGGAAGAGCAGATCCTATGGTTAGTTCATCTGACACAGGAGATACTTGATAAGGCCATAAAGACCTAGAACTACAGGGTTTCATTTTCATAATTACCAAGAAATTCCCTTTAAAAAGGAAGAGAACAATGTCTCTCTGCAACTGGGCAAGTAAAGACTTATTTTCTCATCTTTTACTGTCTCTAGTGTGCTTACCAATGGAGAGATGGAGCTCAAGTGTGACAGCCTTGAACTTTGACTATTGCCAAGGCCAGCCTTGGTCCCTGCTGTAACTACACTTGCTAGACAGCCAGTGGGATCATGACCTGAGCCAAAGGCAGAGGCTTAACCCACTGAGCTACACAGGCACCCCTGTATCTTTTGTTTTAATTTAAAAAAGTTTTTAAGGAATCTCTATGCCCAATGTGGGGCTCTAACTCATGACCCTGAGATCAAGAGTTGCATTCCCCATGCACTGAGCCAGTCAGGCACCCCTGACATGTATAATCTTAACTGATTTTGTTGACTGACATCTATACACTGCTTCTGTGCCTCAAATGCCCATGTCCTTTCTGCTCTCTGTTGTCCAGTTTATTGCAAACTAATGTGTCTCTTCATTTTCCTATCATTTTGAGAGATTTTTTTTTTTTAAGATTTATTTGAGAGAGAGACAGGGAGAGAGAAAGAGAGCACGAGGCCGGGAGGGGCAGAGGGAGTGGGAGAAGCAGATTCCCCGCTGAGCAGGGAGCCTGACAGGGAGTAGGCTCCATTCCAGGACCTGGAATCACGACCCAAGCTGAAGGCAGACGCTTAGCTGACTGAGCCACCCAGGCGCCCCTTGAGGGCTCTTTGAACTTCTAGCCCATTCTCAGTCATGTTAAATCCCTCTGAAGGGACTAGGCCACTTTTGGACGTTCCCCCTCCCCCTCCAATCACGTTGAGGGATGTGCACTTACAACTTGGTATTCTAGATTTCAGAGGCCAAACTGGCTTTGGAAAATTTCCAGGGGACTTTCACAAATCCTTCTTTATGTTTGGGTCCCACTAATCCTATCTATCAGGATAGATAGTGTTTCTATCACACACCAAACACTAGAACATGATCCTAGGGCATTTTATGTACAATTTAACTGCTTTGATCACCTCTGTGAAATATTTTGCTTTCCCTAAAGCAAACACATGGGTTCTTTACATGCCCAGGGGCAGGAAATTGTTGTCACATCCACATATGGCCTTTAGAGTTAAATGCATATGGCATAAATTCTAGGTTTGCTTCCTTCGAAGTTGAGTTTACTGGAAGCCAGGGTTTTACAACTTTTGTGTGTCTAGGAGTTTAAAAAATCTACTCTCAGCCAAGTAAGTCTTCCCCTGACTCAAGGAATGCCACTAAGCCAATGGATGGAGTGCACAAGATCATCAAAAATAACGGGAGAAAGAAAACCTTGGTTATTATCAAAATATTGCCTCCTGCCATACTTGTAACAAGGACCTGTGGCTAATTGGACGGCTGGGTGTGGGATGACATTTTATCAGGATATCTGTATTTATCTGTATTAGCTGTTACAGATGTGAGAAAACCGAAGTTCTCATATGTTAAGTGACACGTCTGAGATCACAGTGCTAATTAATAGCAGCTCTGGGTACAGAAAGTGTGGTGTTTTTCTGTTGCTGGAAACTCTAAACTTGATTTGGAGAAATAGAAAGTGGCTTCCAACTAGCTCAATATAAGTGATTGACAAACATGGCTGTCCATTAAACTCAGCCACAGAGCTTTTGCAAAATACACAGGGACTCCCCCATAGCAAGCATGCGGATTCACCAGGCCTGTATTGGGTTCCACACCTCTGTATGTAATTATACACAGATAATTTCTATGCTTTATAAAATACAAAAAAAGCTGAAGAGCATATGTAATGCACATACAATTAGCCTCAAATGTTGCCTTCCCTGGGCATCCTTCCAGCAGCTTTTTCCTGATCTCCTCCAGTCCCCAAAGACCAAATGGGAGGCGCCTAATGCAGGCATCAACCCTAATGTATGCACAGCTTGAGACAGTGGTTTTAACATCTCTGTGTGCTTCAGGATCCTCTAGGATACCTGTTAAATATGTAATTATCTGATGCCACCCCCAAGTTGCATGAATTGCTTTATGAACCCTTAATAAAAGATAATTAATAAATGGGTATATGCTAGAATTTGGTCTGAAGCTGGTGTTTATTATAACCCGGAAGTGAGGCTTTGGGGCTCTATTCATCTCAAATTCTTTGGCCGCTCTTATATATCTACCAAAAATAACTCAATAAACATGCGCGGCCAAGTTGATTTAGACCATAGGGCTTATTAACCCCAGTGTTTGCCTTCTAATAGTCAAACCCTCCTTCCTTTGGAGGCTGCAAACAGTCTGTATCCTGGCCCTGCCTGTGGAACACAGCTTGGCAATGAGTAGGAAGTGAGCATACTTGTCTAGTGGGGAATTTGGCAGGAAAGCACATAAAGACATTTCCCAAAGTATTTCTGAGCCAGCCCATAGAAATACCAACATTCTTCCACACCTATAAAATGAGCTGTGATGTTTACTAAGTGTTGACTTTGAAAGTACTGAACTTGTTGTTAAATACCTGTTAGGAGAACAGAGAACGCCGGCCAAGCACAATCTGCCACCCAATAATTTCCAGGGAACACAGATGGCAAGAGTGTTTGTACCTTAAAAGCTCTGATGACCTAGAAAATTTGTTTCCAGTTTAATTACTTTGCAGGTAAAACAAGAGATAGATGTATCACACTGGGTCTAACAGTAGGATGAACCTAGTTATTGGCCTAAACCATCTCTTCTTGGCTCTTTGCATGAATTCCTGGGAGTAGGAAGACAGGTGCACACAAATCCGTGTGGTAAGCCCCAGCCCCTGGTCCTAGTCCACCGGACAAAGCAGGTGAGAAGTTTTAGGAGAAATGGCCCTTTCAGGACAATCATTAGGGCAGCCCTCTTACCACCAGATTGACTTACAATGGGTGGAAAAACCTGAGGGTGGGGGGAGAAAAACAGGTGAAATAAAGTAGAAGAAGAACTGGAAGATGAAGTTGCAAAATTCAATCGGATCTTGGCAAAACATGAAGGAAATCCTATGTCAGCCAAGGAGAGCCTACCTCCTGATCGGCTTTGCTGTCTGCTCTAAAGCCAGGAAAGCCCAAAAAGAGTGGAGTTGTCAGAAAACGTAGAAGTGATACCTGAAGAGCACTGAAAGGAAACAAAACAGGACAAAAAAGAGAACAAAAAACACGTCCTGATGGAGAAAATACCATCCGCATTGTGACTGATTTTATTCAGGGAAGTGACAGCGATGTAATTGTCTTTTTTGCATATTACCCTAACAGCACCCCACAAACTGTGAATGGAGGCATGAAGTGATATTTATTGTTCTATCCCCTGCACAAAGTGTAACACGAATGGTAGATGTTTAATACACATTTGTTGAAAGAATGAACATAACAGAAATGTCTGCTTAAACGGAAGAGCGGAATGAGGCCAGGAGATGAGATGCAAATTCTCTGGGCATATGTAATAACACTCATGTTTCTAAAATTGTATCCCTTTCTCATTTATCGTTTCCTTCCTCTCACCATTACTTCCTTATTTCCTTCCCTTCCCTTTGCTTGCCATACTTCTTTCTTCTCCCCTGATTCATTTCCTCCCTCCCTTCCTTGCCCTTCTTCCTCTCTCTCTCCCTTCTTCTCAAGCTGAGAGCGGTGAGGCCAAAGGGGCTAGAGAGGACCTTTCCAAGTTCCTCCCTTAAGCTGGTGGCAGATCTGGGTCACAGACGACTTCTTTTGTCACCCAAGCCAGGTGTCTCTTCACTACATCACAAATGCTCGCCCTAGTTTAGATGTTCGTGCAACGGAAGAGAGCCAAGCTGTGACCATGACACCAAATGAAGATCTTGTCATGCTCTACTCGTTGCTCTGAAAGTAACACATCTAAAGAAATGAGTGGCCTTTCACACTCTGCTGTATCTCAGGCAGAGGAAATGCCTAACGGTGGAAATGCCACTAAAAGGACAGACATGATTGACAGGCAACAAATTCTGCTAATATGTGTCAAAAATTACAGTATGTATGGATTACTTCCAAAATTGACTGCTCTGAATTTCAGCTATGATCTTGGACTTTGTTACACTTCAGCTCTATCTTTACAATACCAATTTAGAATGAGAATATGAAAAACCTATCAGTTCATATTTGAGTATATAGTTCCAGAAATGTGCTTATAGTTTTTTCAGATAAATCATGATTATTTTGCTATCATGTAGACATAGCCGCAATTATCATTTTGTTTTTTGTATTGCCAAGTGATTATTTCAGAGAAGATGGGAATAGTCTTAAGGTAGCCTCTCAGTAACCTGGAAACAAGTTCCTTAGCTACAGTCCTGCTCAGGAATATCAAAACGAATAATAAATACCCCTATAGTATTTCACAGAGGTAATGAGGGCAAATTAAGTGACATTCAATGCATAAGGGGAGTTTTTCAAGGACCAATACAAAGCATTATCCATTTAAGTGGAGAGAAATGGCAATATTTACTGAGGGAATAGGAAGCAGTATGAGGAAGTGACCAACTCTATTTTCCCTCATGCATATTCTTACTTTTCTCTAGAACTAATGAGTCCTGACAGTGGCAATACTGAATAATAACATGTGAAGTTCTACTCAAATTGTGCCATACTGCTGATTGTTTTTCTTTTGCATCTGTACCTTTCATTTAAATTTACTTTCTTATATATGCCGCATGTATTAGAAAGTGTGCTTTAGGGAACCTGTTTTAATTTTTTATTATTTTACCTTTAGCAACAATTACTACTTGATAATTTAAAGGATTGGAAGGGAAGAAGCTGTAGGCAGGGAGGGTTAATTTGGAGGCCACTAGTTTGTGAATCAGCTAAGGCCTTGGTGAGTGATAATTGAGAAAGTCATAAATTATAAACAAGAAACGTAATAATTGTTTTTTAAAATTCTGACCCAGTATTAGTCTTTAGTGGCTTCCTTCCTGCCTTCCTTCTTTCCTTTTTATTTCTTTCTTTAAGATTTTATTTATTTATTTGAGAGAGAGAGAGAGAGAGAGGAGTGAGTGGCAGTGGAGGGCAGGGAGGGCAGAGGGAGAGGGAGAAGCAGACTCCTGGCTGAGCAGGGACTCCAATGTGGGGTTAGATCCCAGGACCCTGGAAAAATGACCTGAGCCGAAGGCAGATGCTTAACACACTGAACCACCTAGGCGTACTCCCTCTTTTCTTTTTTTTTTTTTTTTAAAGATTTTATTTCTTTATTTGACATAGAGAGACACAGCAAGACAGGGAACACACGCAGGGGGAGTGGAAGAGAAAGAAGCAGGCCTCCCGCCTGGCAGAGAGCCCGATGTGGGGCTCGATCCCAGGACCCCGGGATCATGACCTGAACCAAAGGCAGAGGCTTAACAGCTGAGCCACCCAGGTGCCCCATCTGTTTGCTTTCTTTTAAAAGATTTATTTATTTATTTTAGAGGAGGGGGGCAGAAGGAGGGGGGAAGAATCTGAAACATGCACAGAACTGACACAGGGTTCAATCCCATGACCCCAAGATCATTACCTGAGCTGAAACCAAGAGTCAGATGCTTAACTGACTGAACCGCCCAGGCACACCTTATTGGCTTTTTAAAACATCAGTATTTTCTAAAACATCAGTGACATTTTCTAAAATATCTGCTATTATTTCCTAACTTTCGGAATTTTAGAACAAAAATTATATCTGATGAAAATATCTGGTCCATGCCCTTCAGTCTTCTCTATTTGATAGGAAGTGTTGACTACAAAAACAACAACGAAAAGAGAAAAGAGAAAGACAACAAAAAAGAGAAAGCAAAATGAGCAATACAGAAAAAGTAGGTAGCTGAAAACAATCTATTGGCATAAACTACCTTTAGAAATTGTTCACATTACTTGCAATAAAGATACTACATCAAAGTTGAACCTTGAGTATCAGGAGAAAAACTCCACAGACTGGAAGGTGTTAGAAGATATTCTACGAGTCGTGCATCATGGGAAAGTTGAACAAGATATTAGTGAGGGGTGGATGGAATCAGTTTATAGGGTTTTGCTGGTTTTCTGGGAGTCTAACATGACCTCCCCAGGGGGAGCTAATTTGTCATAAATCTCTCCATCGGACTGGGCATGGAAAATGACACCTGGAGCATGCATGGAGGTTTCCTTTGACTAAACAGATCTAGGGCTGGTTAATACACTTTAATACGCGCTTTCCTAATGTGCATGCAGCATTACCTCCAGAGGCAGAACTATAATCCCTTGCAGAAACTAGTAGAAGTACATTTCTCTTTGAATGGTACACTTACCAGGCTTAAATCAACTTGAAGCTAAACATTCTTCCCCCTCTAAAGTAAGAATTTCTAAAAATATACTGTATGTGTTGTCATATTGTGTTATTTAATGCTTTATTAGTTTCCCATAATTTGTTATATTGGTTCAAAATTCCTTTATTGGCTTCCTATAATGTTAAGCAATGCAGTTCACGTTAACTCTATACTAAATCACTTCTGGATTCTGTTTGCTTGTTTATTTGTTTTTGGATTTTATCAAATCCTTCAGTTTCAAATACTAAAGACTTGGAAGCAACTTGTTAAACCCATAGACCATGGGCTTAGACTGCTTTGTGCATACCTCTCCTACTACTGACTAGAAAGACATTCTTAGGCCACCTTGTTAAATAAACTCTTTCAGTTTTCTTATTTGGTAAATTAGGAGAGAGAAGTGATATTTGTACCCCTTGTTGATATGGTTGTGAGAATTTCATTACATATCATAGCTCCTAATAAGCATAGTGTCAAATCTGTAGAAAACATTCAAGACATTAAAGGTTAGCTACTATAATTATTTAGTATATAAAACTTATTCCTCTTCTCCCAGTGATTGATCCTTATCATAAAACATGAATGGAGATTTAGAGGTGAAGTCAGCATGATGGTAGAATAGGAAACCTCCGACCTTATTCCCCAAGAGACACTGACTTAACAACAATATATGGTCCAGAGAGCCTTTGTGAGAGTTCCAGAAACCAGGTAAGATGACTCAGCACCCCAGGAAAGGACAAAGCCAGGAACAGCCTTATTGAAATGGGTTTAAAAAAAAAAAATTACCGCATTTCACCCATCATGGTCCTTCCCCAAAGCCAACACAGCTTGTTGTGACTGGAAGAAAACACTCAACTCAGTGCTTCTTTCTTGGAAGCAAAAGAGAAGAAAGGAGCATACATCCAATGTTCCAGCAGGGACTGGATCCTGTCACACCTGACTCAGAGTGCCCGTGTGGAAGAAGCTGACTTTCCAAGTCTGGGGACCACTGAGAGCAAAGACGGTCTCGGTGGCCTGTTGCAGCACTGAAAAACCTAGAGAACCATAACAGACACCAGAAGGAACAAAAAATTCTAAGCTCCTGAAAAAGTAATTGGAAAATCTGTATGGTTGGGAAACTACATGAGCAAACACAGAGAAAACACATCCTCAGAAAATGTCTGAGAGCCCCTAGAATCCCTAGCTAGTCTTGTGTACAAAGCCAGTCCATAAAGACTAGAAGAGGTAGATGTTTTCTCAAATACTCAAATCTCAGCAAAAAAAAAACAAAAAACAAAAACAAGGCATATAAAGACTCAGAAATATATCTCAAGGAAACAAAATAAATCTCCAGAAATTGACCCTGAAGAAAGAGGCTTCTACGAATTAACTGACAAAGAATTGAAATAATGGTCTTACAGAAGCTCAATGAGTTTCAATCAAAAAAAAAAAAAAAAAAAAAAAAAAAAAAAAAAAAAAAAAAAAAAAAAAAAAAAAAAAAAAAAAAAAAAAAAAAAAAAAGCCAGAAAATGGCATGTGATGGTGAGAATGTAGAGAAATCAGAACCCTTATACACTGTTGTGTATGTAAATGTAATGTAAATGTAAAATGGGGCAGCTGCTGTAGAACACAATATGGAAGCCCCACTAATAATTAAAAACAGAATGATCATATGATCTAGGAATCCCACTTGTAGATATATATTTAAAAGAACTGAAGACAGGATCTCCAAGAGATATCTGCATACCCATGTTCATTGCAGCATTATTCTCAACCACCATGAGGTGGAAGCAAGCTAAATATCCATCACAAGCGAATGGATAAAGAAAATGTGGTATATACAAACAATGAAATATTTACCCTTAAAAGGGGTAGAAATCCTGTTATGTGCTACAATATGGATGAAACTTGAAGACATTAAGTGAAAGAAGCTAGTCACAAAAGGGTAATTAGTGCATGATTCTACTTATAGGTGGTATCTAAATTAGTTAATCTCTGAGAAATAGAAAGTGGAACCATAGCTGCCAGGAGCTACAGGGACAGAGAAAAGGGGTGTTGCCTTTCAAAGAGTATAGATTTTTAGTTTGTAAAATGAAAAATTTCTAGAGATCTCTTGCCCAGCAATGTACTTACAGTTAACCCTACTATACTGTATACTTAAAAGTGGTTAAAATTTTAAATTTTTTAAAGATTTATTTATTTAGAGAAAGAGTGCATGTGCGAGTAGGGTGACAGCAGAGGGAGGAGAGAAAAAATCTTAAGGAGACACTGTGCTTGGCATGGAGCCCAATGTGGGGCTTGATTTCACAACCCTGAGTTCATGACTTGAGCAGAAATCAAGAGTCAGATGCTTAGCTGACTGAGCCACCCAGGTGCCCCTAGATTTTTAATTTTTTTATGTGCTTTTTAACACAACAAAAAAGGATTTCACTTCATTTCAGTCTGGCTCCGATGGCTCTTGTCCTCACAGCTTCACCATCGAAGAGGGACTAAGCAGAGCTGAAGTCCCAGAGAAGCGCTCTGACTGCCTGGCACTGGGTCTACACCCGCCATTGGGTCTCCGAAGGTGCACAACTGGGACTGGCAGCCTCCACTCGAATCCATTTGTTCCCGTGAAGTGCAAATGACTGAAATGTGGGCATATGCTTGAACAAGTATTTTGTTAGATCAAAATAAATTTGGAAGAAATTCCTCTCCTCCTAGGCCTTACTAGCTGAGTGAAACAAAAAAGTGGGGATGGATTCTAATATTACTCTCTGTGGCATCTCTGACAGGCATTTTTTCACCCACGTATTATTTCCTTCAAAGAGAAAGTTTAAAACATCCCTGTTTGAAGTAAATACTTAGTTTTCTATCTAGAAATGATCATGTTTTCCTTGAAACACTATTCATCTATGAGTCCTGGGTTTAAAATTACTGCCTGTATCCTGTCATTTTCTCCTCCTCCTAATCCTCCTTCCAATACACGGCTGAATTTTGCTTGTGGTATTTTATGTCTCGGCATCTATTCAAGTAAATTTTGTTAACTTATTTCTCCACAGGAAGGAGAAAACCATATCCCCTCCTGGAACATGGGAGGATTTTATCTCATTTTATAGAATGTTTTATACAGCATTCATTTTAATCTTCCTTCATATGATGGATTGCAGATATCTCTCTTCTTATATAATGTCACTTTGGTGCTAAAGCAAAATGTGAACATTTACAGGTACCATTTGAAAAGAATTATTTCCTGGGGGCACCTGGCTGGCTCAGTCAGTAGAGCGCATGACTCTTGATCTTGGGGTTGTAAGTTCGAGCCCCACATTGGATGTACAGATGAGTTAAAAACAAAAATCTAAAAAAAAAACAAAAAAAAAACCCAAAACAGAAATATTTTCCATTCACTCAAAAACAATTAAAATACCACTGGAGAACATAGCAGAAGGTGAGAGAAATCTTGATGGTGGGGAAAAATATCCCAGACTTAGCATTTTGGTTTATTTGACCAGAGGGGGACAATCTGAAATGGTGAGCTGCACAGCCACCGGAGTGCGGTTGCAAGCCAGGGGTTTGCATGACAATACTGTGCACGCATACACCTCATGACAGGTGTTTGACCCAGGTCATCAAGACCTAATGTTACTCGAGATACTGATTTCTACATTCTGGAAACATTGTCAAGGAGCTTGTGCCAAGAAAACAATGCCACACAGGTCGAATCTGCAAATGCTTACGATTTTCAACTCTGCCCTCTCAAAATAGAATCTCCTGCAGCCCAGGGACCCCCTTCTTCTCCCTGGTCATCCTAAGTGGCTTTGCCAGTGAGGCTGTTAGCTTACCCTTGATTTGCTACAGGTGGTGGTGAAAAGAGGAGTCATTTGTGAGTGCCATGAGGACACACAGCTCATGACTTCAGTGTGAGGTTTACCGATCACCACACACCAGGTACAGCAGCCCCGGTAGCAGATGTCTGGGTGGCCCTACATTTCCTTCTCAGACTTGTAGATGTGGCCCTATCTGCAGCTGGCAACCACCAGGCTCTTGACGCCCGGTTAGGGTGGGAATTGCTTGCTCATAAGAAGCAACTGATAAATGATAAGTCATAAGAACATCTCTGCAAAAACCTAGCCATAAATATGACCAGCAGATAGGGCTCCCCACTGCTTTTCTCACAAAGAAATTTAACATTCTATTTTGGGCGAATAAAATGGGGTCTGGGCCCATCAATTCTAGCAATTTATGCTTTTGTGTAATCAAGCCTCCCTCCCTCCTTTTTTTCCATGGAAAGTGTGTAGAAATTTAGTGGACTATCTCAAGCACATTTATTAGTTTCCTGCTGGCTTTTTTCTTCTTGTTCTTTCTGTGCCTTCATTCCAGGAGCACTTTGATCCTTACCCTTCTTCACCCAGAGCCCCTCGTGCAGCATCACGGGGTCCCGCCCTCATTTAGTACAAGTTAGACCAGTTACCGAGCACCGCTGACTTGCACGATGCCCAGCAGAGGGAAGAGGACATGCGGAGGAAAACCCGAGCCTGCAGCGCTGTACGGTGGGATGAAAACCCAGCGTCTCCGAGTCAGCCGGAGGACGGGGAGGTGTCTGTGAGGAAGGCTGAGCACCGAGCTAGTGGATTCTTGAGTGACAGGTAAGGATTAGCCAGAAAGATGGGCCTCCAGGCAGAGGAGGAAACGAAATCCTAACAGGTGGAATAGCATGGCCAAATACTCGGAGGTTTGAGGGCTTTCAGCCCTGAAAGAACTGCATACAGACCGTGGATGGGAAGTAAGTGATGTATGTGCGCGTACACGCGCATGCGCGTGTTCACACAGGTGCGTCAGTGCTGGTGGGGCGGGGTGGGGCGGGGTGGGGCGGGGCGGGGGGGGGGGTCACCCTTGAAGAGGAATCTGCGACCTTAGAGGTCCCCTGGCTCAATACGGTGTTCAAATGTTTCCAGGGCCTGGGGGATCATTCCACGGCAAACAAGGCACATGAAAACACTTCTCTCCTGAGCATGAGCATCAAACAGGAGAAAAACAAACAGAACCAGGCGTGTGATTGCCTTTATATAGGCATAAATCTAGAGACAGATGGAACAAGTTGACGACTGAGATAGAGGGGCAGTTTTTAAGCCCCTCTTGTCCTAAATCTTTACACGGTGGCTTCTTTTTTTATTATTATTGTTATCAAAATTCCTTTGAAGTGCTGCACATTTATACTGCTGTCTATGTTAACCCCAGTACTCCATGAAAAATCCAAATATAGACAGACTCCAACTTAAAAATACATTAAGTCCCCAAACTCCATTTCTAAGTTAGCTGTTTTATTCAGTGTGTTCACTCAGAGAAGCAGTGTTACAAAAAGCAGCAAGCAATATTACCCCGTTCATTCACTGCGCCCGGAAAGGCTCCCTCTTTCTATTGCAAAGTTCCATGGGTTTTGACAAATTAATAATGTGATGTCCCCACCGTTACAGAATCATACAAAAGAGTTTCCTTGCCCCCTCAAGTCCCCTTTGCTTCGAATATTTAATCCTCACCAAACCCTGAACTACTGGTAATCCTGATCTATTTACCATTTCTATAGTTTTACTTGTTCCAGGGTGCCATATAGATACAAACTGTCCATATGTAGTCTTTCAACAGGCTTCTTTCTCCTAGCAATGTGCATTTAAGAATCTTTCATGTCTCTGTATGACTTGACAATTAATTCCTCTTATTTTTAAAAATTATTAAGAGCAGTTTTAGTTTACAGAAAAATGGAGCACAAAAGACAGAAGTTCCCATATATCTCTTCAACCTCCCTCCCCCCACAACAGTTTCCCTATTAATGTCTTGCATTAGTATAGTACATTTTGTACAATTGATGAGTTGGTATTGATACATTTTTTTGGCATTGATACTTTTTTTTCCCCCTTAGGCAAAGAACTTTATTAACGTTGTTTCAAACTGTGTTCCCAGGCTTCTTCAGCTTAATTAACTGCAAAGAATGAATTGTGTATAAGCCGCCTTGGGCTTAAAAATATTAGAGATCTAGATTTTGTCAGATTCATGAACAAAATTTTAAAAAGCAGGCATAATACTCTGGAAAGCAGCATAGAGTTTCCTCAAGAAGTTGAAAATAGAGCTACCCTACGACCCAGCAATGGCACTACTGTGTATTTACCCTAAAGATACAAACGTAGTGATCCGAAGGGGCACGTGCACCCGAATGTTTATAGCAGCAATGTCCACAATAGCCAAATTATGGAAAGAACCTAGACATCCATCAACAGATGAATGGATAAAGAAGATGTGGTATATATATACAATGGGATACTATGCAGCCATCAAAAGAAATGGAATCTTGCCATTTGCAATGAAGTGGATGGAACTAGAGGTTATTATGCTGAGCGAAGTAAGTCAATCAGAGAAAGACAATTATCATATGATCTCCCTGATATGAGGAATTTGAGAGGCAGGATGGGGGGCTTGGGAGGGGGTAGGGAAGGAAAAGATGAAACAAGATGGGATCGGGAGGGAGACAAACCATAAGAGACTCACAAAACAAACTGAGGGTTGCTGGGGGTGGGATCTGGAGAGGGGGGTGGGTAATGGACACTGGGAAGGGTATGTGCTATGGTGAGTGCTGTAAAGTGTGTAAGCCTGACGATTCACAGACCTGTAGCCCTGGGGCAAATAATACATTATATTATTTAATATATATATATATCATATATAATCAAAATAATTAATATAAAAAAAGGAGGCATGATATAAACTAGCAGGTCCCAGTAACTTCTTCAAGTTTTATCTTCTTTAGAACCTGACTCAATTCAGTTTGCTTCATTCTTGGAAGCTTCATCACGATTCTCCACAAGATCTGGAACGTCATCATCTTCCTCCTCTCCGGCAGCAAGTGGGGCTTTTCCATCCACAGATTGTGTGGGCAGAGCTTCAGCCAGTCTTCCTCAGCTAGTCAGACTGTCGGCACCAAGTTGGTTTAAGACACTGGGTAGCGTTTCTGTCAGCTGCTTTGTCTCAGCATGGCCTGAAATGGTGAAAGTGTCACTGGCGATGCCTGAACGTTGGGGTTGTGAGAGTGGATCACTGTTCCTTGGTTTGTGAACAAATTCACTTCTTCAATACCAGACATACTGTTTACCCCTAACTTCTTTAAGGAGAACTGAAGTTTTTTATCATCCGCTGTAGCCGTTCTATGAACCACCTTCTTCTTCAGGCGAGCAGTTTCTTTCCCACCAATGCACACTTGTGCTTGCAGTTTGGAGTTTCTCCTGGTTCATGGTAGTTACTTTCATCTTGTTGGAGCGGAAATGGGAGACCGCAGGGGCTCTCGGGTGGACCAGCTGAGATTAGGTGTTGGTACTGATGCATTTTAAAAAAACTAAAGTCCGTAGTTTATACGAGGATTCTTTTGTTATGTTTTATACTCTACAGGTTTTGAAAAATGCATAAAGACATGTATCCAGCATTACAGTACCATACAGAACAATAATTTCACTGCTCTTAAAAATTGCCTGTGCTGGGCGCCTGGGTGGCTCAGTTGGTTGAGCAACTGCCTTCGGCTCAGGTCATGATCCTGGAGTCCTGGGATCAAGCCCTGCATCGGGTTCCCTGCTCAACGGGAGGGAGGCATGGGGGTCTGCTTCTCCTTCTGACCTTCTCCCTCTCATGCTTGCTGGCTCTCATTCTCTCTCTCTCAAATAAATATATAAAATCTTTTTTAAAAATCGCCTATGCTCTACCTATTAGCCCTCTCTCTCTCCCTATGAATGACCTCCCCGCCCCTCGCAACCAGTGATCTTTCTACTGTCGCCATAGTTTCGCCATTTTCAGAATGTCATTAGTTGGAATCATTCAGTATGTAGCCTTTTCAGATTGGTCACTTTCACTTAGCAATATGCAGTTAACTTTCCTCCATTCTTTTGGTGGCTTGATTGTTCATTTTTTTCCCCCAAAGATTTTATTTCAGAGAGAGAGTGTGTACGTGCATGCACACACGCAAGCCTGAGTGGGGAGAGGAGAAGAGGGAAGCAGACTCCCCACTGAGCAGGGAGCCTGATGAGAGGCTCGATCCCAGAACCCTGGGATCATGACCTGAGCTGAAGGCAGACGCTTAACCGACTGAGACACCCAGGTGCCCCTTGATGGCTCATTTCTTTTTAGCAATGAATAATATGCCATTGTGTGGATGTACCACAGTTTACACCTGTTGAAGCACATTTTGGTTGCTTCCAAGATGTGGCAATTATGAATAAAGCTGCCATAAATATGCATATGCTGGTTTTTGTGTGCACCTAAGATTTCAGCTCAATTGGGAAAACACCAAGAAGTATGATTGCTAGATCTTATGCTTAAACTACATTTATTTTTGTAAAAACCATCCAAACTGACTATACCACTTTGCACTCCCATCAGCAATGAATGAAAATTCCTGTTGTTCCATCTCTTTACCAGTACTTGGTGTTGTGATTATTTTGGATGTTAGTCATTTTAAAAGGTGTGTGGTGTTTTAATTAGCAATTTCCTAAGGACATGATGCTGAGCATGTTTTTAGAATGTATTTTATTTACGTAGAGTTGTCGCACAATTTAGAGCATATTTTTATAGGGTTACTTGCAACTTGTATATCTTCTTTTGATGAGGCGTCTATTCAGATTTTTTGCCTATTTTGTTCATCAGGTTTTGTTTTCTTATTGAGTTTTTAAAATTCCTTGTATATTTTAGATATTTTATCTTACATATGTTTTGCAAAGATCCCAAGTGTGTGGCTTTTCATCTGCTAATACTATCTTTCACAGAGCAGTTTTCGATTTTAAATAAGTCCAACTTTTTTTTCCTGAGTCATGCTTTTGGTATTGTATCTAGAAAGTCCCGGTCAACCCCAAGGTCACCTAGATTTTCTATGTTACTTTGCATTTTAAATGTAGGTCATGATCCATTTTGAATTAATTTTTGAGATTACAGCATTTGTATCTAGATTCCATTTTTTGCATGTGGATGTCCAGATGTTCCCGAACCATTTGTTGGAGAGATTATCTTTCTCCATTTTATTGCTTTTACCTCTTTGTCAAAGTCCAGTTGACTATATTTGTGGGTATCAATTTCTGGGCTTTCTAATCTCTTCCATTCCATTGCTCTATAGAGCTGTTCTTTTCCAGTACCATAGACTATCTTGATCATTATAACTTCATGTCAGATTTTGAAATGAAGTAGTGTGAATTTTCCAACTGTGCCCTTCTTCAGTATTATATTGGCTAATCTAGGTGTTTCACCTTTCCACATAAACTTCAGAATCAGTTTGCCAATACCTACAAAATTGCTTGTTGGGATTTTGGGTGAGATTGAATGGATTGAGTTAAGAATAATGGATATTGTAGCAATACTGACTCTTCTAAATCATGAACATGGGTTAGCTCTCATTTGGATCTTGATTTTATTTTTCACCAATGCTAAGTAGTTTTCTGTATAGAATTCCTGTACATATTTTGTTAGTTTTCTATGTAAGTACTTATTTATTTGGTGCCATTATAAACAATATTTTTTTTAATTCAGATTTTAATTTTTCATTGCTTATTGGTTTTTGTATACTGACCTGGTATCCTGAAACCTTGCTTTATTTGCCCAGGAGTTCCAGGATTTTTTTTCCCCAAGAGTTTCCCAGAAGACTGAGGATTTTCTAGATAAACATCTCTGAGGGGCACCTGGGTGCCTCAGTCAGTTGGGCATAGATCTTCAGCTTAGGTAGTGATCTCAGGGTCCTGGGATTGAGTCTCATATCAGGCTCCCTGCTCAACAGGGAATCTGCTTCTCCCTCTGTCCCTGCCCCTTGCTTGTGCTCTTGCTCTCTCTCAAATAAATAAAATCTTTTTAAAAAAATCTGTAAATAAAAACAGTATTATTTTTTTCTTTATAATCTGAATAGCTTTTTATTTATTTTACCTGTCTTATTGCACTAGCTTGAACTTCCAGAATGATGTTAAGAAGGAGTGGTAAGAGAGGATACCTTTTCTTTGTTCCTTATCATGGGGGGAAGCACCCCATTTCTCACCTATTAACTATAAATTTTGGAAATATTCTTCTAAGAATTTTTAAATTTTTTAAAAAATCTTTTTTCCCCAAAGATTTATTTATTTATTTATTTGGCAGACAGAGATTACAGATAGGCAGAGAGGCAGGCAGAGACAGAGGAGGAAGCAGGCTCCCTGTGGAGGGGAGCCCGATGTAGGGCTCAATCCCAGGACCCCTGAGACCATGAGCTGAGCCAAAGGCAGAGGCTTTAACCCACTGAGCCACTCAGGCGCCCCAATAATTTTTTAAGTGATCTCTACACCCAACAAGGGGCTTGAACTCACAACCTGGAGACCAGGAGTCACATGCCCTACCGACTGAGCCAGCCAGGCACCCCTAGATATTCTTTATAAAAGTGAGAAAAGTTATCTATTCTTAATTTGCTAAGAGCTTTTATTGTGAATGCATGTCATATTTTGTCATATGCTTTTTCTGCAAAAATTGATATGACTGTACAAGTTTTATTCCTTAACCTATGGATATGGTGATTAACACTGATGATTTTCAAATGTGAACCAGCCCTTCATGCCTGTAATAAATTGCCGACGGTTGTTGTTTTATTTTGTTTTTGTTTGCTTTCTCATGTTTATCCTGACTCATGTTTTCCAAGCTTCCTGGATTTGTGGTTTGGTGCCTGTCAATAACTTTGGCAAGTTCTAGGCCATGAATACCTGAAATATTTTTTGTTCTGTTCTTCTTCCTGCTTTTGACACTCCAGTTACGCATAATTTACATGTTTTGATATTGTATGTCTGTTCTTAGATGCTGAGTTTATTTTTCTCTTTGCATTTAAGTTTGAGAGGTATCCACTATCTACAGATAAGCCACTGAAAGTTTTCTTCTTTTCTTTTTGTTCTTGTTTTTTAAGATGTATTTATTTGAGAGAGAGAGAGCGAGGGCAAGTGGGAGGGGGAAAGGGAGAGGGAGAGAGAATCTCAAGCGGACTCCATGCTGAGCAGGGAACTGGATATGGAGCTTGACTCCAGGACCCTGAGATTACAACCTGAGCCGAAACCAAGAGTCAGATGTCTAACCAACTGCACCATCTAGGCACCCTCCCTTTTTTACTTTTTAAAATTTTATTTATTTAAACTAATCTGTACAAGCAACATGGGGCTCAAACTTACAACCCTGAGATCAAGAGTTGCATACTCTTCCAACTGAGCTAGCCAGGTGTCCCTGCAGGTTTTCTTCATTTCTGATACTATTTTTTGTTTGTTTCTAGAATTTACTTTTGATTTTTTCTTAGCATTTTCATCACTTTGCTTACTCTACCCATCTACGTCCATTCTTTCATTTTGTCATTCTTCCCCCACTACCACTGTTAACATATTAATCATAGTTATTTTAAATTTCCTTTCTAATAATTCCAACATCTGTGCCATATGTAATTCTCATTCTGATATTTGTTTTATTTCTTCAGACTGTTTTCCCTTACCTTTTATCAAGCCTTTCCATTTTGTGTTGAAAGTTGGACATGTTGTATCAGGTAATGGGAACTAAGGTAAACAAGCATTTAGTGTGTATACATGAGTGTGTGTGTGTGTATGTTTTTGTTTTTTGTTAGCATTTAGTGTGTTTTTATGTTACTCTTGCTAGGGGTGTGCCTGTGCTTAATGTTTGGTGTAGTTGTAGTTGCCAGACATTTCTAACTCTTATAGCTTACTTTTTTTCCTCCTCTTGAATTTTGGTTCCCTTGAGTATGCCTCCTCAGGGGGAATCTGTCTTGTGGCTCTTTCAACTGTTATCCACTCTTATCATACTGGAGCTCTGTTGGGGAAGCAGTAACATATGGGAATGGGAGCCCTATTCTACAGTTTTTTGCTTAAATCTAAGTCTTTGAGCGACCCTGTGTATTGTGGCCTTTGCAAGAGTTTCTCCAGTGGTATAGCTTTCCACTCACCCACTCAGCTTCATATTGCCTTCCTTGATTGCATCATCCTCATCTATTTCCTTGAAGCCCTGAATCTTGTTGACTGTGCTCCCTTGCCCCCACCCCCTCAAATGCCTTCTATGACAAGGAATAGTGGAGGAAGCTGGGATGGGAGTAATTCCCTCTTCTTAGCTGTGATAAGTCTTTGGAAAGTCCCCTTCCCTGTAGAATTTTGTTATGGAGAAGGCTTAGAATAGATTTCACAATGGTTACTCTTCTCTTTTCCTTGCCAGAGCCAGGAGGGGATGGTTATTGAATCTCACCATGACAGTCTGATAAGGTTCCTGGAGACAAAGACCATAAAAGTGTAGAGGATGTCCTAAGACTGTGGCCCTCCAAGAATTTCTCACCCTCATGCTAATCCACACCCGGCCTCCTCTGTTCATCAAAGTTGCTATTTACATGTGCCTACCAGTCATGGTTCCATTAACTTCTTCTCCAGGTAAACAGATCTTGGATGTGTCTCTCTGGATATGCTTGTCTATTCAGATTTTGAGGTAGCAGTTTGCTCTGTGATCTCAGTCCTCTGACAGGCCCAAGAAAAGTCATTAATTTTCAGTTTGTCCAGTTTATTCTCGTAAGAATAGGAGTAACAAAGGGCAAACATTTCTATGTATAGACTAGGCTACTTTTTTCTATGAAAGTCAAGTATAAAATATGTTTTATTCTAGTCTGTTCACAATATTAATATTCAAAGTTAAAATGTTTTTAGGAAGAAAGTTTTATGTCTGAGAACATATAAGCAAAAGTACAGTTGCACTAAACTTAAGCCACTATAATTGCATCTGTGTGAATTTGATTCCAGCAAACATTTATATGCTTTAGACTGTGTGTGAAACATGCCACTGCGCTCCACCAGACTCAGGGAGCTGACATTCAGGTATAGATAGACCAGCGAATAAAGAATATAGGCTATAAAGAAATATAAGCATGATGTTACAGGAAAAGTAAGATGATGCTCAATATAAAAATGCAATTTCAGGGTCAATTTTCCATGCATTCATTTCCATGCAATTTCAGGGTCAATTTTCCATGCATTCATTTAGTTCTAAGCACTTCGAAATGTTCTCAGTAACGGTATTTGTTCCCTGCAGACCATGTGACTTTGGAAGATGTCAGGGACATATGTTAGAAGGAGTTCTGCACATAAATTACATTAACATCAGGATTAATCCCCATTACCCTCATCAACTCAGTGAAAAACTTCTCTAATATTGACATTTCCCTATCTTCTTATGGTCTAGTTTTTTATAGGAATACATATGTAATTCTCAAGAAAAGTACATGGATTGAGATATCACAGCCTTAAAATGGGTAAAACAAAACAAAAACTATTATTGCATCCTTGAGAAACAAAATGCAATCTTTTGTCTCAGAAAGCAGAGACAGGCACTCTATAAAGAATAACAGAGTCACCTGACAGGCACCAGGACCTGCATTGCCTAGCAACCTTCTGTGATTTGCATTAAGTCAGCAGGCTCCATGGTACCAAGGCATAAGGATATCTCTGTACTATTCTTCAAAATATTTATTAATTTTTTGGCTTCTGAAGTTGGTACTCACTTATTTATTTCCCTTACTGTCCTCCTTGTCTAGGTAGGAATTAATATGTGAACCTCCTTTGTATTTTGACAACACAGACAGACCACTTGCTTAGAAAAAAATGCTAAAACTCTGATCTATCTCTCAGGCCACTTAATAAAACTCATTTTTCTTATGCCCCCATTATTTTTCCTTTTCTCATACCCTCACCTCAAACACAATATATACCTCACTTATACACCACACCAGGTTTCTGATTTTTCTAGATTACTTAACAATAGTATTTCTTGGTTTTATTACTGTAAAAGGCTGAGGAAGACTAGAGCCTAAAAGAAAATACTTTAGTACTACCATAATTTTTAATTTTTTATTTAGTTATTTTTACAATGGATACCTCTTTGTTAAGTTAATTTTATTTTAAGATTTTATTTGTTTATTTGTCAAAGAGAGAGAGAGAGAGCTCGCACAAGCAGGGGGAGCGGCAGGCAAAGAGAGAAACGAGTTCCCACCGAGCAAGGAGGCCAATGCTGGAGTTGATCCCAGGACCCTGGGATTATGACCTGAGCCGAGGCAGATGCTGAACCAGCTGAGCCACCTAGGCATCCCCTACCATAATTTTGTTGAATATTTTTTAAAATTGGGGTACCTGGGTGGCTCAGTTGTTAAGCGTCTGCCTTCGGCCCAGGTCGTGATCCCAGGGTCCTGGGATGGAGCCTCACATCAGGCTCCCTGCTCAGCAAGAAGCCAAGTGAGTTGGGGGAAGTCAGAGGGGGAGATGAACCATGAGAGACTGTGGACTCTGAGAAACAAACTGAGGGTTTTAGAGGGGAGGGGGTGGGGGGTTGGGAAGGCCTGGTAGTGGGTATTATGGAGGGCATGTATTACATGGAGCACTGGGTGTGGTGCATAAACAATGAATCTTGGAACACTGAAAAAATAAATTAAAAAAAATAAAAATAAATAAAAAATAAAAATAAATTTTAAAAAAGGAAGCCTGCTTCTCCCTCCCCCACTTCCCCTGCTTATGTTTCCTCTCTCACTGTGTCTCTCTCTGTCAAATAAATAAACAAAATTTTTTAAAAAGTATTTTTTAAAATTTACTTATTAGGTAATCTCTACTTCCAATATGGGGCTTGAACTCGGGACTCTAAGATCAAGAGTCGCATGCTCTTCTGACTGAGCCAGCCAGGCACCCCAGTACTACCATAATTTGAAATGGAAAACAATACCCCTTTCATGAAGATGGCACTGGAGGTGAAGAAGGAAGCCCTGGTCCCTCCCAAAGCTGAAGCCAAAGCAAAGGCTTTGAAGGCCAAGAAACTGGTGCTAAAATGCATCCACAGTCAGGGAAAAACAGAAGATCCGCATGTCACCTACATTCCCATAGCCCAAGATGCTGCCTCTCCAAAGGCAGCCCAAATATCCTTGAAAGTGTGGCCCCAGGAGAAACAAGCTTGACCACTATGCATTATCAAGTCCCTCCTTGACTACCAAGTCAGCCACGAAGAAAAGAGAAGAAAACAACACACTTGTGTTCATTGTGGATGTCAAGGACAACAAACACCAGATCAAATAGGTTGTGAAGTTCTATGACATTGATGTGGTCAAGGTCAACATCCTAAACAGACCTGACAAAGAGAAGGCATACACTGGCACCTGGCCAGAATGCTTTGGATGTTGTCAACAAAATTGGAATCATCTAAGCTGAGACCAGCCTGCTAAATCTAAATCTAATTTTTTTCACCACAAAAATATATGAAGATAAAAAGAAAATGAAAAAAATAAAAATAACATCTTATTTTTCTTCTTTAGGGGACTACCACTTGTTCTTTTTCACTAAACCAACAACAACCAAAAAAGAGTGAGAGATAATGGGCTCAAGTAGAAGACTTACCAGAGTCCCCTTCAGAGAATAAGCAGTGGTATTTTAGACTCAGCTTTCACACCAAGTCCTGCTGCCAAACAAGCAGTGTTCCTTTCCTGCCCTCTCTCACTGCTCTTTCATTAAACAGTGCAAAATTTAAGAGGACAAAAGGTTCTTATAATTCTTGACACACTGTATTCCTCTCCCCATACATTCGCTATCTTTAGTGGCCTTTAAAATGTCTCTGTATCTCTAGCTTCCCCTTTCTAAATGCTACAACAGGAAACTTGAGTGGTTTCCAAGGGGAGTCCTTAGCCTTGCCCTGCACGCACTGGCTGGCTAGCAAGTGTAGTTACAGCAAGGACCAAGGCTGGCCTTGGCAATAGTCAAAGTTCAAGGCTGTCACACTTGAGCTCCATCTCTCCATTGGTAAGAACACTAGAGACAGTAAAAGATGAGAAAATAAGTCTTTACTTGCCCAGTTGCAGAGAGACATTGTTCTCTTCCTTTTTAAAGGGAATTTCTTGGTAATTATGAAAATGAAACCCTGTAGTTCTAGGTCTTTATGGCCTTATCAAGTATCTCCTGTGTCAGATGAGCTAACCATAGGATCTGCTCTTCCCCAGAGAAGTGAGGGCAGGTCTCCCCAAGTGAGGGCAGACTGGTGGAGGCAGGATTGGTCCAAGCTCCGCAGTGGACTCGCTCCTGTTCTGTGGGGGATCAGAGCTGCCAATAGCTATGTCTACACATTCCCGCTAGGTCCAATGGGGCTTATTTGAGGTAGATTTGAAGCATGCTTAAGAAATGTTAGCCTAGGGGCATCTGGGTGGCTCAGTGGGTTAAGCCTCTGCCTTTGGCTCAGGTCATGATCTCAGGGTCCTGGTATGGAGCCCCGCATCGGGCTCTCTGCTCAGCAGGAAGCCTGCTTCCCCCTCTCTCTCCGCCTGCCTCTCTGCCTACTTGTGATCTCTCTCTGTCAAATAAATAAATAAAATCCTAAAAAAAAAAAAAAGAAATGTTAGCCTAAAGCTTTAGAGTACACTGTCTCCATCTGAGTGATTTTACATTAAAAAGGTTTTGGAAGAGGGAACACATGAAAAAAGCAGAGGCTAAATATGCCAAATGTTCTCTGGGTCATTCTAGTATTTTCTTGTGAGAATAAATAAATGAATGTATGGATTATGGGTAACATATTGCTGAAAAATCCCTCTAGTCTTGAAAGCCACAGAAAAGAGGGGAACAAATGATCCACTTATTTCTTTTATTTGGCATTCACTGATCATCTGAAGCCCAATGTCCAATGTGTGATCAGAAATGCAAATGTTAAAAAAACTTCTAGATGTTCAAGAAAGACACAGTCAACTGGGAACTGGCATCTGTTTGTCATAGTAAATTCTAAACGCTAGTTTAATGTGCTAGATCATTCCCAGGGATTATTTGATATCAAGAACTTTTACTCATACAAAATTACATATTTGGCTCTTCCCCACCTCATTCCCCATTATTCAGTTTATGTTATTTAAATCTGAAAAAAATCAAAGTAAGTAAAGACATTATGTTTGGTAAGCACCCTGTAAGGAGCATAGGTATCAGGAGAACTTGAGGCTTTCTCTCTTCCCACAAGTGAGCTAGAAATGGAACAATGAGGCAATTCTATACCTATCGAAATCAAACACTGTTTATCTGAAATAGCCAACAAATGGAGGCTATTATATTTTCTTGACTTGAAATGGGCACATGATTTTTTCCACTTTCCATCTGGCTTGACATAAACAGAACCAACCCCAAATCTGAGAGAGATATCTTTGTCCCACAGCACGTCCTCCATGCTCACGGCTTCCACTGTGACCACTGCAACTCCCAAGGCGAGAATTGTTGACTGGGGCCATATCGTTGAAGGCACGTTGGCAAAGGGAAATAGTAATGGTGGGAGAGTAAGTGAAGAGAATGTTGCTCTGCTGTAGGTGGGTTGAACTTAGACTTAACTGAGGGCTTGAGAAAGGAGGGAATGATCCTCTGAGAATGTTAAAGAAAACTTACCAACCTGACCTCCTGTGACATGAGAGTGGTAAAGGATGGAATTTTTTTAAATGGCATCATATGCATGCTTCCAGCCAAGATTATTTAATAAGGACACTTGCACACAAAATGAAAACAACAACAAACCAAAAAACAAATAAAGCCCTCCAACAAAACAAAACAAAAAAACAAAAACAAAAAAAACCCAAGCTCCAAAACACACGAAAAACTAGTGTTCAAGGCATCATGCAATGAGACTGGGAGAAGAAAGTGGTCAACCTAACTACTGAGGAGGTGGATGGGGTAAATATGATTAAGAAGTGGCAACAGGGATGCCTGGGTAGCTCAGTTGGTTAGGCCACTGCCTTCAGCTCAGGTCATGATCCCGGGGTCCTGGGATGGAGTCCCGCATCAGGCTCCTTGCTCAGCGGGGAGCCTGCTTCTCTCTCTGCCTCTGCCTGCCGCTCTGCCTGCTTGTGTTCTCCCTCCCTCTCTCTAAAAAAAAAATAAAGAAAGAAAAAAAAAAAAAGAAAAAGTGGCAACAGATTTCAAGTGCTGGGAGATGGGACAGGTCATGCACTATTAAAGGAAGCACTTAGACCAGCCAAGACTGTAAAGACCGATAAAGGGTGATGCTTTAGTTTGGGTTTTACTTTTTCATTTTTGCGTGTTTTGTATCTGTTTTTGCCCAGACACGTGCTCCACATTTAAAGGTGAGATGGAGTGGCCCTAAACACAGTGCAATTTATAGCCCAAAGATCAAGAGATCAGGACCAGGAAAGAGGAATTTTTTTTTTCAAAACAGTGTATTTTATTTGACATTAGACAATATTCTCCAATTTCTCTTGGTTGTGACACATAGATGGCTTTGGATAGTTTTCATGGTCACCCATGCTGAAGATTTTCAACACACTCTCATTTCTATAAGTTTTTGAGGAAAGAGGCATTTTTAAAAAATTATACACTGACCAATGGGAGCTGTACTTTAAAGGAGTTGAATGCTAAAACGAACACATTTTCCCTAGAAAGTTGCTGAGCTGTATTTCATTTTATCTTATACCCGGATCTTTATAACCCAGACTGCTGTGGAGGAATGCAAATTGTCCACTGAGTTGAGGTAGTAAATAACTCAGCCTGAATCCCAGTACGTCCTCAATCTTTTATAGAAGAGTTGAAAAGCAGATGTCTAAGAAGTAGTTATTTGTCTGTGTTTGGAGGATTTTCTTCTTAGCATTATCAGCGACCTCAGCAGGAAGAAAGTAATTTCAGGAGCTAGTAACATTATTTAAATATTCACACACACACACACACACACACACACACACACACCCTCCTTATTTTTAGCATAAGCACACAGATACTCCCTCCCACTAGATGCTCTCCCATCTTTATGACATTAGTTTCCTCATTTATAGCTGGGATTTTTGCCAAGCTTCTAGTGAAATAAGGCGTGTTTATGACTAAGACTTACCTTCACAGCTTCAAAAAACCTTTCAACTAGATAGTTGAGGAACTTAACAAAATCTTCCTTCCCTAAAGTCACTGTAATGCATGGAGATATCAGTGTTAGGCAATTTGAATTTCTTGTGGTTGCCAAGAGTTACGATCAGTAATTTATAGTTAGGGGATCTATTAAGAACACCTTGAGTTCTCTCTGCAGTTTGCCTAAAGACTAACTCAATTTCTTTGACCTCCTTTCATACCTTTAACCTTACAGTATCATCCTGTGGCATTTTATATTATTTCTCCCAATGGAAAATAAAGAAGACTTCCATCGAAAAGAGCCTGATATTTAAAATGTTGAATGCTTATCAGATACATGGCTTGCAAATATTTTCTCCCATTCTGTAGGTTGCCTTTTCATTTTGTTGACTGTTTCCTTCACTGAGCAGAAACTTTTTTTTAAAATTTCTTTTCAGTGTAACAGTATTCATTGTTTTTGCACCATACCCAGTGCTCCATGCAATGCGTGCCCTCCTTAATACCCACCACCTGGCTCCCCCAACCTCCCACCCCCGCCCCTTCAAAACCCTCAGATTGTTTTTCAGAGTCCATAGTCTCTCATGGTTCATCTCCCCTTCCAATTTCCCTCAACTCCCTTCTCCTCTCCATCTCCCCATGTCCTCCGTGTTATTTGTTATGCTCCACATGAGCAGAAACTTTTTAGTTTGAAATAGTCCCACTCTTCATTTTTGCTTTTGTTACCTGGGCTTTGGTATCATATTCAAAACTTCATTGCTAAGATCAAAGTCAAGGAGATTTTCCTCTATGTTCTTTGGTAGGAGTTCTATGGTTTCAAGTCTTAAATTTAAGTCTTTAACACATTCTGAGTTGATTTTTGTGTACAGTGTAAGGATCTAATTTCATTCTTTTGCATGTGGATATCCTATTTTCCCAACACCATTTATCAAAGAGACTTTCCTTTCCCCATTGTGTATTCTTGGCACACTTGGCAAAGCAAATACTACATAATCTCACTTGTACGTAGAATCTTAAAATCAAACTTGTAGAATCTGAGTAGAACAGTGGGCTGCTAGGAGCTGGGGGAGGGGTAAGGAAAATGGAGAGACACTGGTCAAAGAATACAAACTTTCAATTATAAGATGAGTAAGTTCTGGGAATCTAATGTACAGCATGGTGCCTGAAGCTAATAATACTATATCGTATATTTGAAATTCACTGAAAGAGTAGATTACTTTTTAAGATTTTATTTATTTATTTGATAGAGACATCACAAGTAGGCAGGCAGAGGGTGAGGGGAAGCAGGCTCCCTGCTGAGCAGAGAGCCTGATGTAAGGCTCAAACCTAGAACTTGAGATCATGACCTGAGCCAAAGGCAGAGGCTTAACCCACAGAGCCACCCTGGCGCCCCCCCTTAGGAAAGTAGATTTTAAGTGTTCATACCACATATAAAAAATGGTAAGTATGTGAGGTGATGAATATGTCAATTAGCTTGATTGTGGTGAGTACTTCACAATGTATAGGGATATCAAACCATCATGTTACACACCTTGAATATATATAATTTTCATTTGTCAATTATATCTTACTAAAACTAGGATAAAGTAAGTGTTCAGTGCTTCATAATGTTCCCATTTGCTAATGAGATCCAGGATTGCAATGTCACTAGCTATGCAATGTATTTGAATGTTAAAATTTGCTTCAACATGTACTGCCAAAATAATTTTGCTTTGATTTGAACAGGTTACCAGCAAAATATTAATTCCCAGATAACTTAGCTCAAAGTTCAATTCCAGAAGAACTTCTGGAAATACTCGATATGCTCTTATAACAGATTCTTTTTTTTTTTTAAGATTTACTTATTTATTTTGAGAGAGAGAGAGAGAGAGAGAGAACAGGAGCATGAGCAGGGGGAGAAAATCTTGCCTGCAGACTCCCTGCTGAGTGAGAAGCCCAAGGCGGGGCTCAATCCCACAACCCTGAGATCATGACCTGAGCCAAAATCAAGAGCTGGGTGCTTAACTAACTGAGCCACCCAGATGCCCCCTTATAATAGATTCTAATAAGAAACACAAACATAAAGCTCCTATAACCCTAAGCTTCAAGTACTACTTTGGAACTATAAGAAAAAATGGTAGTAAAACCAACACTACTATATTTCCGTATGGCTTCTCTACCAGGCCTACAAACTCTTAATTTATAGCCCTAAGATCAGCCAGGACACTCTATTTCCTGATACTTATCATGGATTTTAAAATACTTTTATTGTAAAATTGATGATTAGTATAGAAAATTGAGAAAATGATAAAGAAGTAAAATAACCTAGAGTTCTATACTTTCCAGAGAACTTTATTTTTGTGTGTTTACTACAAATATTTAATGTCTTTTTGTCTTCACTATGTTATCATGACCATCTTTTCATATCCTTAAGCATTCTGTAAAATCAAGTTTGATGTTTATATAATGTTTTATTGTATTCTAGCAATACATAATTTATTTAACCATCTCGCTATAGTTACAAACCTCTTTTTAACATTTTTTAATATTATAATGTGGTGCATGCACTGCAACATAATTCTTTGATTCACAGCAGATATATGCTTTATTAATATATTTATCTTTTTAGTCATCTACTATCCTTGTCTTAGCTCACCAACACTCTCCATCATACTCTCTTAGAAACAGTGATTAGGCAAGGGGTGTTATCATTACTTCAGTAGGTTAATCTAAGACATTTTGTGGTTTGATAGACAGATACTAGGAAAATAGGAGAAGAAATGCTCTTTTACCTCTGGAGTTGCTAAAGCAGAGAGGATGGAACTCTGCAGCTGTTGAGGGCCATGTTTTCTTCTTGAGAGGAAACCCATCTGAAGAATGAAGTCAAGTGAAATGGTAGATGGAGTCCAGGACAGTCCTGGCATATTCTGGTTATTACTGCCTGAGCTTGGGCCCTGGGTGTTGCAACTCTTCCTTCAATCTTGTGAACTTCCTTAGTATTCTTTATAGCTTTAGGAGCAGCCACATTTCCACTTTTTGCTTGAATTATTTAGAGTTCGGTAATCATCACTTAAAACTGAAAAAACTTATTTAAGTATCTCATGATTTTTTAAAAGATTTTATTTACTTATTATTTTTTAAAGATTTTATTTTTTTATTTGACAGAGGGAGACATGGCAAGAGAGGAAAAAGAAGCAGGAGAGAGGGAAGAGAAGCCGGGGGAGTGGGAGAGGGAGAAGCCGGGGGAATGGGAGAGGGAGAAGCACACTTTCTGCTGAGTAGGGAACCTCATGCGGGGCTTGATCCCAGGATCCTGGGATCATGACCTGAGCCAAAGGCAGACATTTAACAACTGAGCCACCCAGGCACCCCTAAAGATTTTATTTTTAAGAAATCTCTACACTCAACATGGGGCCCGAACTCACAATCCTGAGATAGAGAATCACATCCTCCACTGACTGAGCCAGTCAGGTGCCCCTAATGATTTCCTTTTGAAGGCTGCTTTTTAGGGCAGACTTTATGGCTAAAAGAATAATAATATTTCACAGTTCTTGATATATACTCCAAAACTAAATTCCAGAAAATTGACATCGCTATGTACCCCATTAGTAATGAACATATGCCACAGACCAGGTTTCTGAAAAGTCCCCATATGATAATGCATCTGTGGGTTTGAGGCTGGTTATAACTCTGAATCTTCATTTTACTTATTTCACCAATAATTATAGATCAGCTGCTATAGTGTGCCAGGAATTGTCCAAAATTAGAGTATGAAGATGAAGAATACAAAAGCCAATTTTAAAAGAGTTCATGTCCAGTGGGGGAAGGAGACTTCCCATCCGAATATATCATGAGGTGGTCCATGATATAATAATAACATGCCTGAGAAGTGAGCAACCAGGAGGCTATCAGCACCCAGCCTGGCTTTGCAGGAGTGATAAAAGGTATAGAACCTCAACAGTATTTCTAAAATAAGAAGTGTGGAGCAGGCATATCCATAGTAAAGACCTGAGAAAGCCTCAGAATCCCTAACAGAGTTAAAGGAAGGTACTTCTCTTGCAAAGCATTCAGGAAAATGACCATACAAAATGAGATGCATTACTATACACTAAAATATCTAAAAAAGAAATAAAGAAAGCAATCTTAACTGTAATAGCAGCTAAACCAACAAAATACATAGGAACAAAATTAACCAAGGATGTAAAAAAAATCCATACACTGAAAATAAGACACTGAGGAAAGAGATTTAAAAAGACACAAATAAGTGGAAAGGTAGCCCATGTTCATGATTCAGAAAATTAATATTGTTAAAATGTTCATATTACCCAAAGTCATCAACAGAGTCAATGTAATCTCTAACAAAATTCCAAAGACATTTTTCACAGAAAGAGAAACAATCCTATATTCCTGTGAAACTACAAAAGACCCAGAAAAGCCAGAGCAATGTTGAGAAAGAACAAAAATGCTGGAAACACTGAACTTCCTGATTTCAAATTATATTACAAAGATACAATAATCACAACAGTGTGGTACTAGCATAAAAAATAGACAGGGACCAGGATGCCTGGTGGCTCAATGGGTTAAGCATCTGATTTTGGCCCAGCTCATGGTCTTGGTGTCCTGGCACCCAGCCCCGAATCAGGCTCCACACTCAGCGAGGAGTCGGCTTCTCCCTCTCCCTCTGCCCCTCCCCCAACTCATGCTCATGCACGTACTTTCTCTCTCTCTCTCAAGTGATATAAATAAAATCTTAAAAAAAAATAGACACTGACCAATGTAACAGAATTGAGAGCCTGGAAATAAACACTTGCATATATGGTCAACTAATATTTGAGAAAGAAGCCAGTAATACTCGATGGGAAAAGGACAGTCTTTTCAATTAATGGTGCTGGGAAAACTGGATATTCACATGTAGTAGAATGAAATTGGACCCATATCTTACATCAGTCACAAAAATTAACTTGAAATGGATTAAAGACTTAAATCTAAGATGTGAAACCATAAAACTTCAAGAAGTGAACATAGGGGAAAAGATCCTCGATATTGGTCTTGGCAATGACGTTTTGGATCTGACACAAAAAGCACAAGCAACAGAAAACAAAAACAAACAAGTGGGACCATGTCAAACCAAAAAGCTTCCGCATAACAAATGAAACAAAATGAAAATGGAACCCATGGAATGGAAGAAAATACTTACATACCATGTATTAGATAAAGGGTTAATATACAAGAAACTCCTACAACTTAAAAGCAAAGCAAAACAAAACAAAACAAACCAATCTGACTGAAAATATGCAGGGAACCTGAATAGATATTTTTCCAAAGAAGATATTCAAATGGTCAAGATGTATATAAAAATATACTTAATATCCTTGCAGACATTTGCCTGAAGAATCATGAGATGCAACACAAGATTAGAAATGGTGGTATGGCATGTCCTGGGTATAAGGGGCAATGACTCTCCTCTTGCCTTCTTAATGGTCCATGGTTCCAAACAGATAACAGACAACATTCAAAAGTTCAACTGGTACCCCAAGAGAATATGCACATTAGCTGAGAGAGAAATTACTGGGAGATCTGTAGATGTCAAAGCAAGTTCAAGAGAATGATGTAACAGAGGGTGCATTTTTGGACTTGCTTTGGGATTCAACTGAGTTTGTGAATTTCTCCTGATGGCAAGGTGAGAAGAAACAAACTTAAATACAATACTGCGTAAGTTCTAACACTTTAGATGCCAGCAGGGGACCAACATAGAACAAGATGGAGATAAAAGTGCTGTCTCCCCACCAATGACATAGTAGCATATGTATGAGCCAGGAGATTAGACATCAATCCTAAAGAGTTGGAGTCCAAACCCCAAATTTGCCTTAAAGCCTAAATGAGAACTCACCAAAGTAACTAGGCTTATCTGGATGTCACAATAAGATCCTAGTGATAACAATGTCATATTATTACATCAGAGAGCACAAGGGGCTGGGGTAGAGTGTGCTGTGATAGAGAGTAATTTGTGGAAAGACACAAAAATTACATCCTGTCACCTAATGCTTAAGTCTGTGGTCTATCAATTTACATTGCTATGTTTTCTTTAACCAAGTCTACTCTAAATAGAATATTGGATGGATGACTTTCTAGCTTTTCATGTACTATTATAAATACCTACCCAGTACTATATAAAAATTAAAGATTTCAGGAGCACCTGGGTGGCTCAATTGGTTAAGTGTCTGCCTTTGGCTCAGGTCATGATCCTAGGGTCCTGGGATTGAGTCTAACATTGGCCTCCTTGTTCAGCGGGGAGCCTGCTTCTCCATCTACCTGCCTCTCCCCTTGCTTGTGTGCGCTCGCTCGCTCTCTCTCTCTCTCTCTCTCTCTGTGAAATAAATAAATAAATAAATAAAGTCTTTAAAAATTAAAGATTTCCTATCTAGCTGGAAAAATGATACCGGTAAAGTCTAAATTATGCTTTTTGGGAGTCAAATGATCAATATTCCTTGCTAATCGTCAATATAAAACAATAAATGGATCACCTGCAATAGTACAGGAATAGGACTTGTTCCTGTTTGTAATATAAACCCCTTCCAATGTTTACTTATGACAACTTGTTCTCTCTTTAAGGCAAATCAAGTTACTCCAGGAGACAATGATCACAGCCCCCATTGGATCCCACCTTCTGGTCCTTGGCCGTTCTCATAGCAAGCCAACTCAGGACAGGGTCAGTTTTGCCTTCCAGTTTCTGCCCTTCCAGGTTATACACAGCCATTATACCCCTTTCCCTGCTTACTGGTAATTTTTTTCCCTTTAGCAAAAAGTAGGTTTTTCTTCTGGAAAATATCCTGGAGACCATGGTTTTTAAAGTTTAATGACTCTTACAAGAACTCGTGATTTAGAACAACAACAACAAAACAGCTTCATAAACCAGCTACATGTTATGCACAATAGAAATGTTTAGGAGTACCAATCTCCTTAATTTTCACTGTTTTCATCCCTTCTCTAATAACACCATTTTTCCTTTGAGAAGCCTAGCATGCCCTCTGTGAGGACATGGCTCACAAGGGTTGCAAGAATATCTCTTATGCTTCCTTGTGTTGGTGCACCACACCTCAAGATCCTGCTTAATGAACGTCTCCCCTCTCCTGACTGCCACCGCCTCAGAGCAACCAAGGTAATAAGAACACTCTTGACGACCTGCTCCCTTACTGATGGCTCCTTACTTGCATGTTTGAGACCCAACCATTTTACTCCTTAGCTTTTCCTAGAATATAGCAACTACATTGAAGAATGCCTTCTCTTTCCCCCATTCTTGCTGTCTTCTTGTAGGAGTTTATGGTAACCTACCAAGTGTATTGTCCCACAAGGATGCAAGATCTTCTTTTTATGATCCTTTGTAGGTTCTGATGTTTAAAGATTAGAACTTTTATTTCAGACAACTAGAGAGGAAGAGATAGCCTGTGTTCACTAAAGTGATGGGTTAATTGAGAAGGTTTTACACCCATTTGCAAGGGACAAAAGATGCCTTTACTTTGATTTGCTTTTTTGTTCTTGTTAAATAAGACTAGAAATAACTCACAAGATATTCATGGTCACTGTACTCCTTTAAGAAAGGGGTAGTCTGTTAACAATATATCCATGGAAATAAGCAAAGGTAATTTATGAAGAAAAATGTATACTATTCTAATAATAATTACTGCTATCATTCATACTACCCTATGACATAATTCTCACTTTAAGTATTTAAGTAGATTTCCAGATAAATTCTACACTCCTTTAAGAAAGAGGAAGACTTTATCATGTGTTTTAATTTTATCTGGGATACCTACCAAAGGTCTTTTCATACAGTGGGGCTTTCATATGTATGTATTGTAGGTATATATATGTATATATTCTAAATACATCATAAAATGGAATATATACATATATTATGTCTCATGCATATATCTAATATTTTCATACTTGGTGTAATTCTTATTTGAATAGACAATTTTTTTTTCAGTAGGGAGAGATAGCCAATAAAAAGATATAAAGTCCTAGAGCCCCACGTGAGACTTGGAAACATCAATGCGCTACGAATTCCGAAGCCCTGTGCTAAGCAAACCCGGGGAGACGGGTGAGCGCGGAGCAGCCGACCGGACTTGGCCCGAAGAGCCCCCAGAGGGACAGAAGGGGGCTCCCCTTCTGGCCCCCCGCCGGGGGACA
>PISX010016964.1:0-44713 GCA_004024625.1 Mellivora capensis
CCCCTTCGGATCACTACGTTTGTATCTTTAGGGTAAATACCCAGTAGTGCAATTGCTGGGTCATAGGGTAGTTCTATTTTCAACTTTTTGAGGAAGCTCCACGCTGTTTTCCAGAGCGGTTGCACCAGCTTGCATTCCCACCAACAGTGTAGGAGGGTTCCCCTTTCTCCACATCCTCGCCAGCATCTGTCATTTCCTGTCAATGAGATATCACCTCACACCAGTCAGAATGGCTAAAATTAACAAGTCAGGAAAACACAGCTTTATTAACACCAGCGGGCTCAGCAGGATTACTCCCAAAGTCTGAGCCCTTGACAGGGTTAGGTGTCAGTTTTTATGGTTACAGGTGATGGGGGATGGTAATGGGATGTTTTTGCAGTCTCTCAAGGCCAAATGGAAGTGTGGAAGTATAATCTTCATGTGGAAGTATAATCTATGAAGAGGTGTCTCAGGAGAGTGTTAAATCACCCCGGGAGACTTGTTTCTTTTTTTTTTCTTAATCAAACAGGGCAGGCATATGGTCTTTTCCTTCTGCCTCAGCAGGAGCAATGACTTGTTATCTTATCTTAACCAAATGAGATGGCCATTTGGTCTTTTCTTCTGCACTAGCAGGAGCAATGGGGATCAGTGGACAGGAAGGGGCTGGGGCCCAGGAGTCTCTATCTGCCTCATGCCCCCCTCTTGATGATCATCAGGGGTACCCTAGAGATCATCATTATCTAGATTTAAGGGACTGTATCCTCGGAGGGCAAGGATATGGGCTGCCACTTGATGAGAGATGGTATTTCTGATGAAACAGAGGCTGTTGAAGAGAAAAGGACCGAGGGTAACTAGGAGGAATAGGGACAATAAAGGGCCAGCTTGGTTTAATAGCCAAGATGTCTGTGATTTTGCATTGAAACCCCGAGATGTGAATTCTTCTCGATGACACTGGATGCATTCCCAGAGCTCACGAACCTTGGAGGTGATGATCCCGGACTGGTTGACATATTAGCAGCGTTCTTCCTGTAGGAAGAGACAGGTTCCTCCCTTTTCATCAGTGAGGAGATCTAGGGCTCGCCCATTCTGGAGAGCTATTACCACCAGACTGGAGAGCTGTTTCTGGAGGTACGTTAATGAATCTGCCATACATTCCATGTCATCATTCAGTTCCTGTGAAAGCCTGAAGTAAAAGTAAAGGGAAGTCCCAAGGCCTGATGTGCCAGTAGCTACACCAGCAAAGGGTCCATCCTCCATAATGTGGCCTTTGGTTTTTACGACATTCTGGACCTCATGTGAAGTCATTACAGTCAGGGGCTGTCCCATAACTAGGTTTGAGGCTCCTTTTACCAGGAGTACTGTTGTATGCTTAGAAAGCCTTTGTTTACAATTGTACCTCAACAGAGGTGGCTTCTAGGATATATATAACTGAAAAATACCATTAAGCTCCTTTTTGAGGTATTAACATTCTAATTACAAAGGATCACTGGAAAGTGAGAAAAGCCTTGTCTCAGGAGATAAGGCTATTCCCAAGTGCATTAACCAACCAATCATAAAGAAAGTGGGGCTATCTATTATCTCCACAAGTCCATAGTTAATCCTACGGAGTGGGGTATGCTTCTGGCTTTTAGGGAGTGATTTCATTATCCCAGCTACACAGAGCTGGTCAAGGTGATAAGTTACAAAACTGTTGGGGAATCAGTCTCATTTTCCAGCTGTTTAATCATATGCCATGGGGTCCTATTATTATTATCCCCACAGAATACTAAGCAAGAAGATCATCTAAATGAGCTATTGTGTAAATTCTCTGAAGTTTAACTCAAGTTGTCTAGGTTAAGTAAACAATATTAAAAGACAATCAAACCTAGAATCCACAAGGTGTGTTATTAAAACATAATTTTTCTCTCTAAAATAACCCTCATTTCAAGAAATGGCCAAATCAGGCCTAATTTATTTGAAGAACAAGTCCAGTTTTTAACAGATTTGGCCTAATTATTTACATAAGCTCAGCAAGAACAGTGAGTGATCATATAGATCTTTTAGAATCTGCTTTGCTAGAACTTCTTATAAGGAATCTCTAGGTTGAACTTTTAAGTAGCCTCTCCAGGCCAGAAGCCAAGCCAAGTACTTGCCATCAGACATGCCTGCAACACTTGCAGATTTGGGCAGATTCCTCTTCATGTGTCCCCAAAGTATCCTGAGGTTCCTGCACCTGCCAGGAAGTGACATTCTTTACTCACCTGGTGAGGCTAGTGGGAACTCTGTAAGGAAGGTATCAGGCCAACAGTTCCAAGTGGCTTTATGGCTCAACGTTTCATAAAGTCAACCTTAGTTTCTTTAAGCTGTCTGGTCATATCTGAGTCTACGCATGTCTTTCTCAAATATGACATTCCAGCCAAAGCCCTGGTAAAATAACCCATGTTTCCAATGGTGTCTTGTTACAAGGAGAACAGATTCTTACTGAACTTATGCAAATAACCGATTGACATGGAAGAATACTTACTGAGACAATTTGAGTTTCAGAGGGTTCAGATAGAGAGAAAAGTTGAATACTTTGATTTGTTTACAAATGAATATTTTACATTTCTTTTTTTTTAATTTTTTAAATTTATTTATTTGTCAGAGAGAGAGGGAGAGAGAGCGAGCGAGCAAGCACAGGCAGACAGAGTAGCAGGCAGAGGCAGAGGGAGAAGCAGGCTCTCTGCCAAGCAAGGAGCCCGATGTGTGACTCGATCCCAGGATGTTGGGATCATGACCTGAGCCGAAGGCAGCCGCTTAACCACCTGAGCCACGCAGGTGTCCCTACATTTCTTTAAGTCACAGATAACTTAAGTAAAAATTTCCTTAGTGTGGAAGAGCAAACATTAGAGAGCCAGCGATGTTTCAAACAAGAGTCAAAACACTAAGAGACAATACTATAATCTTTTAGTTCATTTAGTCCCATGTTACTAATTCTTGTTTAGTTTGAATGCAGCTATAGTTAGTTCTGGAAATTCCTTCCCATCTCAGTTTTAGGATTTTCAATATGTTGAATACCTGTATTCATGCTGAAAGTCCTTTATATGAATCTCCTTTAAGGTGAAACTCATTTTATAAGAGAATTAAAACAACTATAAATGAAAAAACTTAGAAAACATATGGTTAAAGAGCTGATTCAATGAGAGTTTATAATTTAGCTGGCAAGGAAATCAGGTCATTTCTGCAATGTATAATGCTTCAATAATTAAATATCAAGTGCTGACCTTATCAAAACATTAAAGCTTTAGAAAATGTATAAAACCTCTAGAATCATTGCATTTACCCAATCATAGCATTTACCCAAATGTAACCTAAGGTTTATCATTTGTTTAGCAGTACTTCCTGAGTAACGTAGCATACCAAGGAAAAGTCTAATGAGTTAAAGAGATTTCGTTTACAATTTAAATCTTGTCAACATTTAGTAAAATCTTAGAAAGTTTTAAAGCATATGCCTAAGTGTAATTGGGGATGTTAAACACCTGATATAGGCGAAATGAGGAAAATAGTTTTTCTGGACAGGCAAAGAGGAAACAACTGTCTATGTTTTCTTCTTCTTTTTTTATTTTTAATAAATATTTAATGTATTTTTATTCCCAGGGGTACAAGTCTGTGACTCGCCAGGTTTACACACTTCACAGCACTCATCATAGCACATAAACTCCCCAATTTCCATATCCCCACAACCCTCTCCCATCCCACTCCCCCCAGCAACCCTCAGTCTGTTTTTGAGATTGAGTCTTTTATGGTTTGTCTCCCTCGTGATCCCATCTTCTTTCATTTTTTTCTTTTCCTAACCCCCTTCTTGCATCTCCACTTTCTCATATCAGGGAGATCATATGATAGTTGTGTTTCTCTGGTTGACTTATTTCGCTAAGCATAATACCCTCTAGTTCCATCCATGTCATCGCAAATGGCAAGATTTCATTTCTTTTGATGGCTGCATAGTATTCCATTGTGTATATATACCACATCTTCTTTATCCATTCATCTGTTGATGGACATCTAGGTTCTTTCCATAGTTTGGCTATTGTGGACATTGCTGCTATAAACATTCGGGTGTACATAACCCTTCGGAGCACCACGTTTGTATCTTTAGGATATATACCCAGTAGTGCAATCGCGGGGTCATAGGGTTGCTCTATTTTCAGTTTTTTGAGGAACCTCCACACTGTTTTCCAGAGTGGTTGCACCAGCTTGCATTCCCACCAACAGTGTAGGAGGGTTCCCCTTTCTCCACATCCTCGCCAGCATCTGTCATTTCCTGACTTGTTAATTTTAGCCATTCTGACTGCTGTGAGGTGGTATCTCATTGTGGGTTTGATTTGTATTTCCCTGATGCCGAGATGTGGAGCATTTTTTCATGTGTCTGTTGGCCACCTGGATGTCTTCTTTGCAGAAATGTCTGTTCATGTTCTCTGCCCATTTCTTGATTGGATTATTTGTTTTTTGGGTGTTGAGTTTGCTAAGCTCTTTATAGATTTTGGATATGAGCCCTTTATCTGATATGTAGTTTGCAAATATCTTCTCCCATTCTGTCAGTTGTCTTTTGGTATTGTCAACTGTTTCCTTTGCTGTGCAAAAGCTTTTGATCTTGATGAAGTCCCAATAGTTCATTTTTGCCCTTGCTTCCCTTGCCTTTGGTGATATTCCTAGGAAGAAGTTGCTGTGGCTGAGGTCGAAGAGGTTGCTGCCTGTGTTCTCTTCACGGATTTTGATGGATTCCTTTCTCACATTGAGGTCCTTCATCCATTTGGAGTCTATTTTAGTGTGTGGCATAAGGAAATGGTCCAATTTCATTTTTCTGCATGTGTCTGTCCAATTTTCCCAACACCATTTGTTGAAGAGGCTGTCTTTATTCCATTGGATATTCTTTCCTGCTTTGTCAAAGATTAGTTGACCATAGAGTTGAGGGTCTATTTCTGGGCTCTCTATTCTGTTCCATTGATCTATGTGTCTGTTTTTGTGCCAGTACCATACTGTCTTGATGATGACAGCTTTGTAATAGAGCTTGAAGTCTGGAATTGTGATGCCACCAACTTTGGCTTTCGTTTTCAATATTTCTTTGGCTATACGAGGTCTTTTCTGTTTCCATATAAATTTTAAGATTATTTGTTCTATGTCTTAGAAAAAAATGGATGGGATTTTGGTAGGGATTGCATTAAATGTGTAGATTGCTTTAGGTAGCATAGACATCTTCACAATATTTGTTCTTCCAATCCAGGAGCATGGAACATTTTTCCATTTCTTTGTGTCTTCCTAAATTTCTTTCATGAGTACTTTATAGTTTTCTGAGTATAGATTCTTTCCTCTTTGGTTAGGTTTATTCCTAGGTATCTTATGGTTTTGGGTTCAATTGTAAATGGGATTGCCTCCTTAATTTCTCTTTCTTCTGTCTTGTTGTTGGTGTAGAGAAATGCAACTGATTTCTGTGCATTGACTTTATATCCTGACACATTTCTGAATTCCCATACAAGTTCTAGCAGTTTTGGAGTGGAGTCTTTTGGGTTTTCCACATAGAGTATCATATCATCTGCAAAGAGTGATAGTTTTACTTCTCCTTTAATGATTTGGATGCCTTTAATTTCTTTTTGTTGTCCGATTGCTGAAGCTAGGACTTCTAGTACTATGTTTAATAGCAGTGGTGATAACGGAAATCCTTGCCATGTTCCTGACCTTAGCAGAAAAAATTTCAGTTTTTCTCCATTGAGAATGATATTTACAGTTGGCTTTTCATAGATAGCTTTGATAATATTGAGGTATGTGCCCTCTATCCCTACACTTTGAAGAGTTTTAATCAAGAAAGGAGGCTGCACTTGGTAAATGCCTTTTCAGCATCTATTGAGAGTATCATATGGTTCTTGTTCTTTCTTTTATTAACATATTGTATCACATTGATTGATTGATTTGCGGATGTTGAACCAGCCTAGCAGCCCTGGAATAAATCCCACTTTGTCGCACTGAATAATCCATTTAATGTACTGTTGGATCCTATTGGCTAGTATTTTGATGAGAAATTTCGCATCTGTGTTCATCAAGGATATTGGTCTGTAATTCTCTTTTTTGGTGGGATCCTTGTCTGGTTTTGGGATCAAGGTGATGCTGGCCTCATAAAATGACTTTGGAAGTTTTCCTTCCATTCCAATTTTTGGAAACAATTTCAGGAGAACTGGAATTATTCCTTCTTAAATGTTTGGTAGAATTCCCCTGGGAAGCCGTCTGGCCCTGGCTTTTGTTTGTTTGGAGATTTATTTTTTTAATTTTGATTTTTTTATTTCTTTTCAGCGTTAAAGTATTCATTGTTTTTGCACCACACCCAGTGCTCCAAGCAATACGTGCACTCCCTAATACCAACTACCGGGCTCCCCTAACCTCCCACCCCCCCCCCCTAAAAACCCCTCAGGTTGTTTTTCAGAGTCCATAGTCTCTCATGGTTCACCTCCCCTTCCAATTTCCCTGAACTCCTTTCTCCTCTACATCTCCCCATGTTTCTCCACAGTTTGGCGACCGTGGACATTGCTGCTATAAACATTGGGGTACAGATACCCCTTCTTTTCACCACATCTGTATCATTGGGGTAAATACCCAGTAGTGCAGTTGCAGGGCCCTAGGGAACCTCTATTTTTAATTAATGTTTTTAATTAATGTTTTAATTAATGTTGAACAAGAGTGGTGAGAGAGGGCATCCTTGTTCTGTTCCTGATCTCAATGAGAAGGCTGTGAGCTTCTTCCCACTGAGGATGATGTTTGCTGTGGGTCTTTCATAAATAGATTTTATGAAGTTCAGGAATGTTCCCTCTATCCCATTCTTTGAAGTGTTTTAATCAGGAACGGAGGCTGGATTTTGTCAAATGCTTTTTCTGCATCCATTGAGAGGACCATGTGGTTCTTCTCTCTTCTCTCATTGATTTGTTCTATCACATTGATTGATTTTCGAATGATGAACCATCCTTGTAACCCAGGGATGAAACCCAGCTGGTCATGGTGGATAATCCTTTTATTGTGCTGTTGGATCCTGTTTGCTAGGATCTTGTTGAGAATCTTAGCATCCGTATTCATCAATGATATTGGTCTGAAATTCTCCTTTTTGGTGTGGTCTTTGCCTGGTTTGGGGATCAGGCTTCATAAAAAGAGTCTGTAAGTTTTCCTTCTGCCTCAGTTTTTTGAAACAGCTTCAGGAGAAAAGGTGTTATTTCTTCTTTAAAAGTTTGGTAGAATTCCCCAGGGAATCCATCTTGTCCTGGGCTCTTGTTTTTTGGAAGGTTTTTGATCAGTGCTTCAATCTCGTTACTAGATATTAGTCTATTCAGGTTGTCAATTTCATCCTGGTTCAATTTTGGGAGTTTATATTTTTCCAGGAATGCATCCATTTCATCTGGGTTGTTTATCTTATTCACATATAACTGTTGATAATAAATTCTGATGATTGTTTCTACTTCCTTGGTGTTAGTTGTGATCTCTCCCTTTTCGTTCATAATTTTATTAATTTGAGCTTTCTCTCCTTTCTTTTGGATTAGTGTGGCCAATGGCTTATCGATCTTATTGATTCTTTCAAAAAACCAGCTTCTAATTTCATTGATACATTCTACTGTATCTCTATTTTCTACCTCATTGATCTCTGCTCTAATCTTGATTATTTCCCTTCTTATGCGTGTAGTTGGTTTAATTTCTTGTTGATTCTGAAGTTCTTTAAGGTATAGAGACAGCTGTTTTTTTCTGGATATTTCAAATATTTTGAGGGAGGCTTGGATGGCTATGTATTTCCCCCTTAGGACCACCTTTGAGTATCCCATAGGTTTTGGACCGAAGTGTCTTTATTCTCTTTGTTTCCATGAATAGTTTAAGTTCTTCTTTGATCTCCTGGTTGGTCCAGGCATTCTTAAGCAAGGTTGTCTTTAGCTTCCAGGTGTTTGAGTTCCTTCCAAACTTTTTCTTGTGGTTGAGCTCCTGTTTCAAAGCATTTTGATCTGAGACTATGCAGGGAATAATCTCAGTCTTTTGGTATCATTTGAGTCCTGATTTGTGACCCAGTATGTGGTCTATTCTGGAAAAGGTTCCATGTGCACTTGAGAAGAATGAGTATTCTGGTGTTTTAGGGTGGAATGTTCTGTATATATCTATGAGGTACATCTGGTCCAATGTGTCCTTCGGTTGCTTTTGTTTCTTTATTGATTTTCTGCATGGATGACCTGTCTTTTACTGAGAGAGGCGTCTTAAGATCTCCTACTATAATGTATTCATATCAATATGACTCTTTATCTTGATTAATAGTTTTCTTATGTAATTGGCTGCTCCCATATTGGGGTCATAGATATTTACAATTGTTAGATCATCTTGGTGGATAGTCCCTTCAAGAATGATGTAGTGTCCTTCTGTATCTCTGACTACAGTCTTTAGTTTAAAATCTAATTTATCTGATATGAGAATCGCTACCCTGGGCTTCTTTTGAGGCCCATTGGCATGAAAGATGTTTCTCCATCCCTTCACTTTCAATCTGGGTCTATCCTTAGGTTCAAAATGGGTCTCCTGTGGACAACATATGGATGGGTCCTGTCGTTTTATCCAATCTGCAACCCTGTGTCTTTTTATGGGCACATTTAGGCCATTCACATTGAGAGTGATTATTGATAGATACGTTTTTATTGACATCGTGTTACCTTTGAAGTCTTTCTTTCTGTAGATTGTCTCCATATTTCTGTTCAATGATATTCTTGGGATTTTTCCTCTTTTATAGAACCCCCCTTAATATTTCTTGCAGTGTCAGCTTGGTGTCGCATACTCTTTTAAGTCTTGCTGGTCTTGAAAACTCTTTATCTCTCCATCCATTTTGAATGTCAGTCTTGCTGAAATAAGTATTCTTGGCTGCATGTTCTTCTCATTTAGTGCCCTGAATATATCTTGCCAGCCCTTTCTGGCTTGCCAGTTTGTTGTGGACAGGTCTGACGTTATTCTTATGGGCTTTCCTCTGTATGTAAGGATCTTCTTTGTCCTAGCTGCCTTCAAGAGAGTTTCACTAGAAATATAATTCCTCATTCTTACTATCAGGTGTCTCAAGGTGTTTCGAGAATCTAAAATGTTGGTGGGGGGGACCTTTCTGCCTCTAGTACATGAATGCTGTTTCCATTTGTGAGGTTCGGAAAATTTTCATGAAGAAAGTTCTACTATATCTTCTAGACTTCTTTCTTTCTCCTCCCCTTCATGGATTCCAATCATTCTGAAATTGGAACGTTTCATGGCATCATTTATTTCCCTGATTCTGTTTTTGTGGCTTCTAAGCTGTTCGTTCCAGGCTTCCTCCTGATCCTTTCTTTCCATCTCTTTGTCCTCCAGATCACTAATTATATCTTCTGTCTCAGTTACCCTATCTTTTAGAGAATTTAGGTTAGATTGGAACTCATTGATAGCCTTGTGAACATCATCCCTGGTGGCTTTCAGTTCTGCCCTAACATTGTGAACATCATCCCTGATGGTTTTCAGTTCTGCCCTAATCAATTCCTTTTGGTCATCCATGGCTTTTTTCCAACCTAGCTATTGCCTGGATAATTGTTAGCCTGAATTCCCTTTCCAACATAATGTCTCTGTTGGTAGCCATTAGCTATTTTGCAAAGGGCCCATCCTCTGAATTTTTCTTCTGCTGGGCATTCCTCCTTCTCGTCATTTTGGTGAGAGATGGCTGAATGGTTGTAGCTGGATGCATCAACCTTGGTGCAGTGAAGGTGCACCTTCGCACACTTCTGAGCTATCAAGTGTCCCCACCCAAACGAAAGAAAGAGAGAAAGAAGAAAAAAAGAGAGAGAGACAGACAGACAGGAAAAAGAAAGAAAGATAAAAGAGAAGGCTCAGCCCAAATGGGCCCCATGGTAAGGTTTGTGAAGTATACAAACAAAAACAGACAAACAAAAAAGACTGATAAAAGTATATGACAAGAGAAGAAAAAAAATATACATATATATGTAGAAGCAAAACAAAGAAACAAACAGACAAACAAAAAAGAGAACCTTGTCAAAAAGAACGCCAAGTATAAGATTTATATACTACCAGGACAAACACAAATATACAGAAATACTGGCAGGAGAAAAAGATGGGAGAGTGGTTGTAAATTCTCAGTGTGGGCAAGGAAGTTTATTTTGATTCTTCCTGGATGTATCTTGATATCTTTTTCAAAGGACACAAATTTCCTTAGATAACAGGGCATTAAAAATTGGTTTACCTATGGGGTAGCATTGATTGGGGAAAGGGGATTACCTTGAAGTTTAACTCTATATGAATATTAGCAATTAAAAATAAAGAAAAGAATGATCTAAACTAAAGTAAAATTTAAAAAAATTTAAAAAATAGAAAAGCAAAAGAAAAACATGGGTATATGTATCAAAAAGTTCAGGTTAGGGGCGCCTGGGTGGCTCAGTGGGTTAAAGCCTCTGCCTTCGGCTCGGGTCATGATCCCGGAGTCCTAGGATCGAGCCCCACATCGGGCTCTCTGCTCAGCAGGGAGCCTGCTTCTTCCTCTCTCTCTGCCTGCCTCTCTGCCTACTTATAATCTCTGTCTGTCAAATAAATAAATAAAATCTTTAAAAAAAAATTTCAGGTTAAAAGTTTATTATGGAATTTGATGTACTGGACACCTCACTGTAATGGTAAATAGGCTAAAAAAATTTATATAAAAAATTAAAAAAAACTAAAAAACGAACCAGAATAGTGGGGATGAATTAAACATTAAACATTGTATCTATGAAATAGTAGTGATTGTTCTCTTCTCGTTTTTTGTTTTTTTTTTTGTTTTTTCTTGGTTGCCTTTCTGGGGGAGGGTCCTGCTGTGAGGGTTTTCAGGCAGTGTTTCCTGAGTGAAGTCCTCCCGCCCCCCTCAAGTGGGTGGGCTCTGAGGAAACCGGCCCTTCAGGTTCTCTGAAGGTTTTTATGTCTGTTCCTTTGTTTTCTCTCCCCTTGGCAGCACCCAATGTTTCTTGGAGGTTTAGAGGAAAGAAAACTGCTCCCAGACCTCCCTCCCAAAGAGAAGCCCCAGACTATTCCTCTCTGTGTGCTGCAGAGCAGGTTCCCAGCCGCAGTCTCTAGGGACACCTGCGTGTCCTGCTTATACTCAAAACCACAACAGCTGTGGCTGTCTGGGCAGCTCCAGACCACCAGAGAGGTTCCCAGCAGCGATCACACACTGAGATTTTCCCGCTTGCCTGGGCTGGGAGCGCTCAGAATTTCCGGGTCCGAGAGTACTGGGCTGGCGCCTGCACACGCCTCTCTCAGGGGAGGGAGTGGAGCGCGTCTCAGGCTCTGCTAGCGCAGCGCGGCACTTGCGTGGGTACTGCAAAAAGGCTGTTTCTGCCATGCGAGGGTCCCAGCCACTCCCGCATGCCAAGCGCCCTTAGGAGGTCTCCTCTTGGCTCAGGGACCAAAACCTGGTTTCTCCGCTGCACTCTCTGTGGCTCAGCGCCAGGGGTGTCTGTCCTCAGTGGGGGACTTAAGACCCTGTCCCTAACCAACCCGATTCCCACAATTTCACCCAGCGATCCTTTGCTCTTTTTGAGAGCTTTCTACCAGACGTCAAGTTAATGCTAGTCCCCAGATGTAGGAGGCTCTCGTATTGGGGTGTTACTTTCCAATGGGTCACTTTTGGTGGCTCCCTCTCCCTTTTGTTTATTTTCCGATACCAGTTGGATGATCCCAATCCACTTTACCTGCCTGCCCACTGGCTTCTTCTGCCCCCGTAGAGATCCAGACGTGTAGAATTGTGATCTCAGGCTGATTTCATGGGTGATCGGAGTTCCTCGGTAGGTAATCAGCTCACTTTAGGGTACAGGTTGAAATGGCGCCTCCTCCTAATTCCCCGCCATCTTGTCCCGGATAATCTTTTTAATGAGTTGTTGGATCCTGTTTGCTAGGATCTTGTTGAGAATCTTAGCATCCATATTCATCAGTGATATTGGTCTGAAATTCTCCATATTGGTGGGGTCTTTGCCTGGTTTGGCTATCAGGGTAACGCTGGCTTCATAAAGAGTCTGGGGGGACCAGCAGCGGTGCTGCCACCACCGCCTCCGCCGCCGCCGCCGCCGCAGCCGTGTCTTCATTCTCATTGGTTTCCATGAATTGTTTAAGTTCTTCTTTGATCTCCTGGTTGATCCAAGCATTCTTAAGCAAGGTGGTCTTTAGTTTCCAGGTTGTTGAGTTCCTTCCAAACTTTTCCTTGTGGTTCAACTCCAATTTCAAAGCATTGTGATCTGAGAATATGCAGGGAATAATCTCAGCCTTTTGGTATCAGTTGAGTCCTTATTCGTGACCCAGTATGTGGTCTATTCTGGAGAAGTTTCAATGTGCACTTGAGAAGAATGAGTATTCTGTTGTTTTAGGGTGGAATGTTCTTTATATATCTATGAGGTCAATCTGGTCCAATGTTTCATTCAATGCTTTTGTTTCTTTATTGATTTTCTGCATGGATGATCTGTCTATTACTGAGTTAGGTGTGTTGAGATCTCCTACTATAAATGTATTCATATCGATATGACTCTTTATCTTGATTAATAGTTTTCTTATGTAATTGTCTGCTCCCATATTGGGGGCATAGATATTTACAATTGTTAGATCATCTTGGTGTATAGTCCCTTTAAGAATAACGTAGTGTCCTTCTGTATCTCTGACTACAGTCTTTAGTTTAAAATCTAATTTATCTGATATGAGAATAGCTACCCCAGCCTTCTTTTGAGGCCCATTGGCATGAAAGGTGCTTCTTCATACCTTCACTTTCAGTCTGGGTGTATGCTTAGGTTCAAAATGGTTCTCTTGTCGACAACATATGGATGGGTCCTGTCGTTTTATCCAATCTGCAACCCTGTGTCATTTTATTGGCGCATTTAGGCCATTCACATTGAAAGTGATTATTGATAGACACGTTTTTATTGACATCGTGTTACTTTTGAAGTCTTTCTTTCTGTAGATTGTCTCTAAACTTCTGTTCAATGATATTCTTAGGATTTTTCTTCTTTTATAGAACCCCCCCTTAATATTTCCTGCAGTGTTGGCTTGGTGATCACATACTCTTTTAAACCTTGCTGGTCTTGGAAACTCTATCTCTCCATCCATTTTGAATGTCAGTCTTGCTGGATAAAGTATTTTTGGATGCATGTTCTTCTCATTTAGTGCCCTGAATATATCTTGCCAGCCCTTTCTGGCTTGCCAGGTTTCTGTGGACAGGTCTGACGTTATTCTAATGGGCTTTCCTCTTTATGTAAGGACCTTTTTTGTCCTAGCTGCCTTCAAGAGGGCCTGCCTACTATTATAATTCTTCATTCTTCATTCTTGCTCTTAGGTGTCTCGAGGTCTTTCAAGAATCTATAATCTTGGGGGGAAACCTTTCTGCCTCTACTGCATGAATGCTGGTTACATTCAAGAGATTGGGAAAATTTTTCATGGATAACTTGTTCCACTATATCTTCTAGACTTCTTTCTTTTTCCTCCCCTTCTGGGATTCCAACCATTCTGACATTGGAACGTTTCATAGAATCATTTATTTTCCTGTATCTGTTTTTGCGGCTTCTAAGCTGTTCGTTCCAGGCTTCCTCCTGATCCTTTCTTTCTATCTGTGTGTCCTCCAGATCACTAATTCTACTTTCTGTCTCAATTACCCTAGCTTTTATAGAATTTAGATTAGATTGTAACTCATTGAGAGCCTTGTGGACATCATCCCTGGTGGCTTTCAGTTCTTCCCTAATCAATTCCCTTTGGCCATCCATGGCTTTTCCAACCTAGCAATTACCTGGAGAATTGTTAGCATGAATTCCGTTTCCAACATATTGTCTATGTCGGTAGCTATTAGCTCTGTTGCAGAAGCCCCATCCTCTGAATTTTTCTTCTGTTGGGCATTCCTCGTCCTAGTCATTTTGGTGAGAGATGGCTGAACGGATGTTGCTGGGTGTATCGACCCTGGTGCAGTCAAGGTGCACCCTGGAACGCTTCCTAGCAATCAGGAGTTCCCACCCAAATGAAAGAAAAAATAAAAAAAGAGAGAGAGAGAGAAAGAGAGACAGGAAAAGAAGGGAAAATAAAAGAGAAGGCTCAGCCCAAATGGGCCCCAAGGTAAGATTTATGAAGAATACAAATAAAAACAGACAAAGAGACTGATAAACGTAAATGAGAAGAGTATATATATATATATATATATATACACATATATATGCAAAAAAAAAAAAGAAAAGAACCTTGTGAAAAAGAACCCCAAGTATAAGATTTATATACTATTCGGACAAACACAAATTCACAGAAACACTGGAAGGAAAAAAAAGATGAGAGAGTGGTTATAAATTCTCAGTGTCGGCAAGAAAAGTTATTTTGATTCTTCCTGGATGTATCTTGATATCTTTGTTAAAGGACTCAACTTTTCTAAGATAAAGGGGGATTAAAAATTTGTTTACCTATAGGGGTAGTATTTATTGGGGAAATGGGATTACCTTGAAGTTTAACACTATATGAATATTAAAAAATAAAAATAAAAAAAGGAATAAACTAAACTAAGCTAAAATTTAAAAAATATTAAAAAATAGAAAAGCAATAGAAAAACACGGGTATATGTATCAAAAAGTTCAGGTTAAAAGGTTGTTATGTAATTTGATGTATTGGACATCTTACTTTGATGTTAAATAGGTTAAAAAATTATCTATATATAAAAAATGAATGAACCAGGATTGTTGGAACGAATTAAAAATAAAAGTTGTATCTATTAAGTAGTGGTGGTTCTTCTCTTGTTGTTTTTTTTTCTTTTTTTTTTCCCCCCTGGCTCTTTTTCTGGGGGAGGGGCCTGCACGTGGATTTTCAGGCAATTTTCCCTGAGTTAAGTCCTCCCGCCCCCCTCAAGGGGGTGTCCTCTGAGGAAACCGGTTTTCAGGCTTTTGTTCTCTGGAGGTATTTATATTTGTTCGATTTTTTTTTCCTCTCGCCTTGACAACTTTTGATGGTGTTTGGAGGTTTAGAGGAAAGCAACCTGCACCCAGACCTCCCTCTCAGAGAGAATCCTCAGTCCATTCACCTCTGGGTGCTGTAGAGCACATAAGTTCCCCCTTGGCCACTGGCAGAAGCAATCGCACACTGAGATTTTCCCACTGGCCCATGCTGGGAGTGCCTGGTGTTTCCGGGTCCAAGAGCGCCAGGCTGGTACCTACGCCCACCTCTCTGAGGGGAGGGTGTGGGGCGCGCACGTCTCAGGGTTTGCCAGCACGGCACGAGACTTGCGTGGAAGAGCGCAAAAAGGCTGTGTTTCTGCCGGCTGGCGACACTCGCAGCCACTCACGGGACTCCATGGGTTCTCAGGCACGCTGGAGGCTCAGGGACCAAGACCTGGTTTCTCCACCATCCTATCTCTGGCTCAGCGCCAGGGTAGCTGTCCTGAGTGTGGCGACTTAGCCCCTGTCCCTAACCACCCCAATTCCCACAATTTCCCCAATTTCCTTTGCTCTTTTTGAGTGCTTTCAATCAGACTCCAAGTTAATGCTGCTCCCCAGATGCAGGGCACTCTCGTATTGGGGTATTACTTTCCAATGGGTCGCCTCTGGTGGCTCCCTCCCCCTTTTGTTTATCTCCCAATATTAGTCCGATGTTCCCACTCAGCTTTACCTGCCCACTGGCATCTTCTGCCCCCGTAGAGATCCAGATGTGTAGAATTCTGATCTCAGGCTGATTTCATGGGTGATTGTAGTTCTTTGGTAGGTTATCACCTCACTTTAGGGTATAGGTTGAAAAGGCTCCTCCTCCTACTTCCCCACCATCTTGTCTCTCCACTGTTTGGAGATTGTTTTTTTTTAAGATTTTATTTATTTATTTGACAGACAGAGATCACAAGTAGGCAGAGAGGCAGGCAGAGAGAGAGCAGGGGAAGCAGGCGCCCTGCTGAGCAGAGAGCCGGATGCGGGACTCGATCCCAGGACTCTGGGATCATGACCTGAGCTGAAGGCAGTGGTCTAACCCACTGAGCTACCCAGGCACCCCTCACTGTTTGGAGATTTTTGATGACTCTTTCAATCTCCTTACTTGTTATGGGTCTGTTCAGGTTTTCTATTTCTTCCCGGTTCAGTTGTGGTAGTTTATATGTTTCTAGAAATGTATCCTTTTCTTCCAGATTGTTGAATTTGTTGGCGTAGTGTTGCTCATAGTATGTTCTTATAATTGTTTGTATTTCTTTGGTGTTGGTTGTGATCTCTCCTCTTTCATTCATGATTTTATTTATTTGGGTCCTTTCTCTTTTCTTTTTGATAAGTCTGGCCAGGGATTTATCAATCTTATTAATTCTTTCAAAGAACCAGCTCCTAGTTTCATTGATTTGTTCTATTGTCCTTTTTTTTTTGGTTTCTATTTCATTGATTTCTGCTCTGATCTTTATGATTTCTCTTCTCCTGCTGGGTTTAGGCTATCTTTGCTGTCCTTTATCCAGCTCCCTTACATGTAGCATTAGGTTGTGTATTTTAAACCTTTCTTGTTTCTTGAGACAGTCTTAATTGCTATATATGTTCCTCTAAGGACTGCCTTTGCTATGTCCCACAGATTTTGAACCATTGTGTTTTCATTATCATATGTTTCCATGAATTTTTTCAATTCTTTTTTAATTTCCTGGTTGACCCATTCATTTTTTTAGAAGGATGCTCTTTAGTCTCCATGTATTTGGGTTCTTTCCAAATTTCCTCTTGTGATTGAGTTCTAGCTTCAGAGCATTGTGGTCTGAAGATATGCAGGGAATGATCCCAATCTTTTGATACAGGTTGAGACCTGATTTATGACCCAGGATATGGTCTATTCTGGAGAATGTTCCATGTGCACTAGAGAAGAATATGTATTCTGTTGCCTTGAGATGGAATGTTCTGAATATATCTGTGATGTCCATCTGGTCCAGTGTGTCATTAAGGCCTTTATTTCCTTGTGGATCTTTTGCTTGGAGGATCTGTCCATTTAAGTGAGGGGAGTGTTAAAGTCCCCTACTTAAATGTCTCAAGGATGCATTTTTCTGCATATCTTTAGCAAAGGAACCTCAGTCTCTTTTTGCTTTTGAGTGGTTCGACCCACAGGAAGGATTCCAAGGCCAGCTCCCCTGGACAAGACTTCCCCAAGTATTCAAGAATTCACCCACTATCTTCAATGAGGCCCTACACAAGGATTTGCGTGAGTACAGAACCTCCAATCCGGGAGTCACTCTGTTATAGTATTTTGATGGCTTGCTGATAGCCGCTGAGGACTATGAGTCATGCCTGCGGGGGACAAGAGCTCTCTTACAGACTCTGCAGAAAAAGGGTATCAGGTGTCAGCAAGGAAAGCACAGCTCTATCAGAGCCAGGCCACTTATCTAGGCTTTGATCTCCATGAGGGAGTGTGTTCACTGTCTGAGTCCAGGAAACAGGTGATCACCTGATACCCCCGCCCCACCATGTCCTGACAAATGAGGGAGTTTCTTGGGATGGTGGGCTACTGTAGGCCGTGGATAACTCGGTTTGCGGAGATTGCCCAACCTCTCTACAAACTGAGGGGCTCACTATGATAGAATGGACAGCTGAGGCAGAAGGAGCATTTTGGGAATTACAAACAGACTTACTGAGTGCCCCAGCATTGGACATCCCAGATGTTACCAAGCCCTTCCACTTGTACGTGGATGAAAAAGCAGGCAGGGGTGGCCAAAGGAGTTTTGACTCAGACTCTGGGGCCTTGGCAAAGGCCAGTAGCCTATCTTAGCAAGAAACTAGATCCAGTAATGGCTGGGTTCCCCCCGTGCCTCCGCATAATTGCTGCCATGGCCCTCCTGGTCAAGGATGCAAGTAAATTGACTTTGGGTCAAAATCTCATCTTGACCACCACCCACACTATCGAGGGCCTTCTCCAAACTCCACCCGACCGATGGATGACAAACGCCCGAGTGACAGGGTATCAGGCCCTCCTCCTCAACGAACCAAGAGTGACCTTCTGGCCCCCAGCCGTGCTAAATCCAGCCACGCTGCTGCCAGAGGAGCTGGCTGACCATCCACGTGATTGTGGGGAGGTCCTAACCCAAGTCACAGGAGTAAAGCCGGACCTCAGAGACATTCCCCTTCTGGATGCAGAGATGACTCCGTTCCCAGACGGGAGTAGCTACATGGTTGATGGAAAGAGGTATGTGGGGGCTGTGGTGGCTTCCCCTGAGCAGGAACTCTGGACGGCAGCCCTGCCACATGGAACATAGGCACAAAACGCGGAGCTGATTGCACTCACCAAGGCACTCCAGATGGCCAAAGGTAAAACTGCCAACATCTATACAGAAAGCAGGTACGCCTTTGCTACTCTCCATATACATAGGCTATTTATAAAGAAAGGGGCCTATTAACAGCAGAAGGAAAAGGAATTAAAAACAGAGGAGAAATATTGGCTCTCCACCAGGCTATTTGGGACCCAAAAGAGGTGGCCATTATGCATTGCCCAGGACACCAAAAGGGGACTGATCTGATTTCAAAAGGAAACCAATTAGCAGATTGAGCCACAAAGCAAACAGCCCGAGAAACAGTGCAAGAGCTGGTTACACTCCTGGCTCCAGCCCTACCAGAAAAACCAAACTATTCAGAAGAAGATTTAAAGTATTAACAAAAATGGGTTAAATTGGACTATGAAGGGGACTGGGCTAAGACTAAAACAGGAAAGTTAATTCTTCCTCAAAGACTAGGTAAGAAGTTAGTAGGCCAGATACATCAGGGTACTCATTTGGGGACACGCAAACTCAAGGAACTTATAGGCAAGCAGTTCCAGGTTTCTAAATTAGGGTGTATGGTTCAGGATATAGTTGATAGATGTGCTCAATGCCAGGCAGTTAATGTGGGAGGAACTAGACTGGGAAGAGGGAAAAGAGAAAGAGGAAAGGAATCAGGAGTTTATTGGGAAATAGATTTTACAGAAATGAAACTTGGAAAATATGGGCACAAGTATATGTTAGTTTTTGTATATAACTTTTCAGGCTGGGTAGAGGCTTTTTCTGCCAAACATGTGACAGCAGGAGTGGTAGCCAAAAAGCTATTAGAATAAATAATTCCTAGGTTTGGGCTGCCTCTCACGATCGGGTCAGACAACGGCCATGCATTTGTGAGTTCAGTCTCACAGGCATTGTCCAAGGCTGTAGACACTAATTGGAAACTACATTGTGCTTACCATCCCCAGAGTTCTGGGCAAGTAGAGAGAATGAACTGGACTCTTAAAGAGACCTTGACAAAGCTAATTCTGGAGACTAGCAGTGGATGGGTGGATCTCCTTCTTTTCACCCTCCTCAGGGCGTGATGTACACCCTACTTAAACAAGGTGACCCCATTTGAAATAATGTTCGGGAGACACCCCCCCTGCTCTGCCCTCGGCTATAAGAGGTTGCCCTAGCAGAAATGACTGATCAGTCTGTACTCCAGTCACTGCAGGCATTACAGTATGTCTTAAAAAGAACCCTCCCAGGGGCGCCTGGGTGGCTCAGTGGGTTAAAGCCTCTGCTTTTGGCTCAGGTCGTGATCCCAGGGTCCTGGGATCGAGCCCTGCGTCGGGGTTTCTGCTCCGCGGGGAGCCTGCTTCCTCCTCTCTCTCCCTGCCTGCCTCTCTTGCCTACCTCTGATCTCTGTCTGCCAAATAAATAAATAAAATCTTTAAAAAAAAAAAAAAGAACCCTCGCAGGGATCTGAACTGCCCAACTGAGACAGAGGTGGAGACGGAACCACATCCTTACCAACCCGGGGACTTGGTTTGGATACATTGCCACCAAGTGGGAAACTTGGAGCCTCGCTGGAAGGGACCGTTTACTGTCATCATGACTACCCCCACGGCAATAAAGTAGAAGGCATCAGGGCCTGGATTCACGCGGGTCATGTCAAAGGAGCCAAGGACAAGGATGTCCCCCAGAGATGGAAGCCACAGCCAATGGACCCCGCTGACCATGGACTAAAGCTAAGACTCAAAAGACTGTGAGTTTATTGTTGCCCTATTGTTACCTGTTAGTGTATTATTGCTCCTATTGTTACCTGTTTTATGTAAAGTATAGGTGGGAAATTAAATGAACGGAATTAGGAAAAATGGAAAAGGTTATACAAAGCGGTAAATGGCTAACTCATCAGCTGACTGTGCACTAATGTCATTTGTATAAGAGAAAACTGGAACGATAAAAATGTTAGACTTACATGCTCAATATAACAGAACTGATTGAAAAGTCAAGTATTTGGCTAATGTCCAAAGAAAAGCGAGGAATGTAAGGGCCTACTTAATCAGAGGGTACCATTTTATCGTTTATGCAGTAAACTTAGATTTACCCTATGCAGTAAACTTAGATTGACCCTGCCCCTCCCAGAGGAACTTACTTGCAGAACCCAGATACAAGGGCGGGTCAGGCCAGGGGGAGACCGCCAATCACTGGGGCGTGCATACTGTCTCCATAGCTACCAGCCCCAGGTAGCAAAGCCCAGATACAGGGGCGGGTCAGGCCAGGTAGAGACATCCAATCAGTGGGGCACACATATATCTACTAGGGTGAATTGTAATTCAATTGGCCGCCCGTGTGTGACCTAACATGACTGTGCAGTTTTCTCTGTGTATTACAATCTCATTGGCCACCTGTGTATAGCCCGGCTAAACTACCTCTATAAAAGTTAGTCTGTGAGGCTGGGAGGGGTTGCCTCTTTGCAAGAGACGGCCCTGACTGGTCAGTTTGATTCTCGATGCTTGGCGTGAAATAAAGCTTTGCTTGACCTTCGCTTTGTATCAGTCTCACTCCTTTGATTATGGACCCTAACAGGTAGGTACTCTGTTTGTAATCCACGACCCATCTTCTGTCCCACACCAGTGGCACAATGGGCCAGCACGGTTGGGTTCCTGGTCAGGGAACCAAATGTTACAGAAGTTCTGAGGTGACTGAAAAACTCAAGCAGCATGCAGAGAGCTGGGAGAACACAGCTTTATTAACACCAGTAGGCTCAGCGGGATCACTCCCGAAGTCTGAGACCCTGACAGGGTTAGGAGTGAGTTTTTATGGTTACACGTGATGGGGGATGGTAATGGGACATTTTTGTGGTCTCTCAAGAGCAAATGGCCCCTTCATGTGGAAGCATAATCTATGAGGAAGCATCTTAGGAGAATGCTAAATCATCCTGGAGACTTGTTTCTTTTCCTTTTCTTAATCAAACAGGACAGGCATCTGGTCTTTTTCTTCTGCGTCAGCAGGAGCAATGACTTGTTCTTATCTTAACAAAATGGGATGGCCATTTGGTCTTTACTTCTGCCCTAGCAGGAACAATGGGGAGCAGGGAAAGGGAAGGGGCTGGGGCCCAGGAGTCTTTATCCGCCTCAAAGACTTGGGTGTGGTTAGGGAGGCATCTTTGAAGAAATGACATTAAAGCTGAGATTTATGTTCTGAGCCCTAGTCTGTCGAAGTGACAGTGTAATGCAGTGTTCATTGTCAAATAAGTATTGTAAACAGTAAAAATAAAGACATAAGTGTATTGTAGCCTAGATTTGATTGAAGGTAAATTTCACTTAGGTACTGAAACTGACAGAATAATTGGAAAGGAATAATTATGAGATTTATTCCATAAAATTTACATCAATCTGTTTTTTTTTTCAATCTTTTATTTTTCTTATCTACTGCATAATATTCTAATCCAACCCCTGTATTATGTTCACATGGTACCTTTAACATCTATGGTAAGTATCATGTCAGTGTAATAATTTGTTGGTATATCCAACTCCTCAATTAAATTAATACTATCTTCAAAATATAAGCTTGTATTAATCAGCACCAGGTATAGTAGAGAAACTCAGTGTTTGTGTGAAAGTCTACTACATAGTCACCCATCTTTCTTCCTCCATCTTCACCCCATCTTCATCTTTTCTGAAAAGAGCAACTGCATTAAACTTTGTAAGACAAAGCACCCAGTATTGTCCATATTGCATATTGTCTTCAAAATACAAGCTCCTGGAAATCATAGCACTTTTTTATTCATATAATTGCTTGTTGATTAGAATATTTACCATAAAAGCAACAGGGACATAGACTATAAGTAGTTAAGATGCACAATATTTAATGGTTAACCCTAATGACTCTGAAGTCACATGCATATGTTAAAATCTTTACCTAGTTTCAAATCCCAAGTCTGCCACTTAGGCAGGCCACTGAACCTTTCTGTGCCTCAGTTTCTACAACTGTAAAATTAAAACAAAAATGATGTCTATCTCATAAGGTAGTTATAAACATTAAATAACTCAACACTTTAAAGTGGTTAGAATAGTGCCTTGAGTATAGTGTGCATGAACTTAAAAATAGCTATTATCTTTATTGTTCTTATCATATTATTATTACAGAAGTGATATTATGTAAAATGGAGTTATATAAGTCAGAATGAGAAAAATAAATGGAGAAAAGAAGTTGTATTTCTATAAAGATGATGGGCTTCCTTTATTCAGCTACATTCTTTTCTCCACCCCTTCCATTGAATCACTTCCTTTGTTTATGCTCATTTTTAAACTGTCCTTTTCAGCATTCCTTTTATGACTGAGTTTCACTGTGAATATGAGTTGTAATGTGCTATATTTGATAGTTCTAGTATAAAAACAATTTGTTTTTTATTTGTCTAAATTTTATGTAAACACTTTATTTGATGTTTCAAAGATATGTTAAGGTTAAAAACTGTATTAGTCCTACATTTGTAATTAGAACTTAATTTTTAGAATGAGTTTGACAGAAGACATTTTTTTCTTGGGTCTTGAAAAAAAAGTTATTCCTATATAGCTTGTTTTGAGAAAATTATACAACCCTTAAATATAATAAAGCAGAGTATACATTTGAAGGAACAAAAGAGCACAACCCTTATGATAACCATTTGATTTTATAGTCTGCCAAATCAAGTATGCTCCAAATTAGTTTCTTGTGAACATATATAAACAGATTTTCACACTTCAATAGATGATTTTTCATTGATTTGCTTGGAGCAAAACAAAACACTCTGCTAAAAAGATTATGGAAAATTCATCTAAGCTGTAAAATCTTAATAAGTTTACACTTATTTAGAAAAATGACCTTAAAAAATACTGAAATTGTTGAAGACCTAATTCTTTGTTTAATGATAATATGTTGTAGTTTGTGCTGCTCTACACTTTTAAATAATGAGATAACACTAGAGAAGGAATTTGATAAATCATCATTGTGAACCAAAAGTAGAAAAAAGATTTTGCTCTTATAATCTATTTCAGTGCATTCTATGGTGTCTTTATAGACTTTCCAAATAACCATATAGTTTATTGGTGAGTATAAAACAACAGAACTTCATTTGCAAACTCTTTAAATCAAGGCCTCATTAAGTGTATGGACTTTACATTATTCTCTGAATGAGAAGAAACACCTTGCATTCAGAAGTAGCTATGTCCCTTCCTACTCCAACCAACACTAACTAATAATTGAATATTAGCAACTTCCCCAAAGTAACACTTGATGTATAGGGAAATGCCATTCTCTGAGATAACCAGCTCCCATAGCAAAAAGAGCTTTTCTTCTTAGGGTAAAGTAAATATGCTGGACTGCAGGCAGAAGTGAATAGGTAGTCAATGCCAAAAATTAAGAGCAGAGGCAAAAATGTTACACTTAGCTAATATCATTACATTCAGTTTGGTCTTGCATTTAGCCAGACATAAAGCAAGTTTACATTAACCAGTCCTAAATCATAATTTCAATTCTTTAGTCTACACATTAAGGTCCTTTCTTATCATCATGCTCTTTCTAAATCATGAAAAGACATTTATTATACTCACCAGTTCTCTTCTAGGGCTCAGTGCAATGCTTTGATAATGCAGTGGATATTTACTCAATCCTTATTGATAATTTTCTCCCCTGTAATACTTCATTTATCGGCAGTTTTCTTAGTAAGGCATAGGCCATTCTGCTATGAGCAACAGTATGTAAAAAGACATTATTCAAGCAACAACTAGAACCAGAAAAATGAGTCCTCATTTTTCTGTTTACAGAGCTGTGCTTTTATGTCCCAACCAATTTAATTTTTATGATTATGGCACATTAACCTAAAGCTTAGCAGAGACTATATTTGATAGCTATTGTGGACAGAACAGAAAGTACCATTGGAATCTGATATATAAATGTATAATTATCCAAATTAAATTCACAGCTCAGAAAACGTGAACCATTTTTGGTTGTGTGTGTGTATGTGTGAATCACAGTGACAAGCAGTAAAAAGAAAATAAATCTGTGATTCATAATAGTTTAAAAAAGTTTTCATTTTAAAACAAAGAATATGTTCTATTTCCTATGGGAGTTGATAATTTGAACATTTTAAACACAATTTCATAGTAGTTTGCAACTGCTCCCTGAATGGTTAACCCCTTCAATAGCACTTTGTAGTATTTTGCAACAGTAAACTCTTATCCACAATTGCATTCTCTTATCTTAATATTATCTCTTAATTATATTATGTGAATAATCAACATATAAAGTCTATTCCCAGTGTTTTTCTTGTTCTAAATTAAATCAACATGGAAGATACAGTAGTTATTTTTTTAAAATAGAGAAATGTTATGTGAAGAAATAAACAGTGTAACCCAATTTAAGTAATTAAAATTACATCTCACACTATTTTGACCAGTCAGCTGTAAATAGTTGTGTTTGACAGAAGTCAATTAGCTTTATATTTAATTATTATATCAATATTTAATTATTTATTTTATATTATATATTTAATTTTATACCAATATTTTATATTTAATTATTTTCTATTTAATTATTATATCAATAATACCAACATACCTCTACAGCTAAACTGGTAGTTACTATACTCACTAATTAAAATCAAAGTTAAAAGGTAGCTTGATAAGTGTTCTATTTATGAAATGCAAATTCAAAGAGAAAAAACAGACAAAAAATGGGTCTTGATTGTTTTTCAAAATTTTTAAACTAAAAAAATAAATGAAAAATTAAAAAAAAATAAATTTACCATGTCAAGTAACTACTTGGAAGTGAATAATTTAGAAAAAGAAGTGAATTTCATCTATTTGTGTATTATAGTAAATATAAAATTAAATATACACATATATGGATGACATTAACTCTGAATGAAAGATTAAACATTATACTTTGATCTCTTTGATTTTGATGAACACTATTTAATAAACATTTATGACTCTATGGGATGCTGAAGACACAAATTTGTTTAAGGTCTTTGCCTCAGAAAGCATGCAATATACTGGGAGGAGATAACATACATCCAAATAAATCCTATATGATAAGTATTACTTAAAAGAGGCATGGACAAACTGATGTGGGAGAACTAAAAAGGGAAGAAATAACTGAAGAAAAGCCTGGAAAGTCTTCATGAAGAGGGTAATAATAAGCTTAATCTTCAGATAGGATTTTTCTAGGATAAGAAGGGAAGAAAGGGCATTCTATACAAGTGCAAAGGCATAAAGATATGAAAGGGGATGGCACATTCAAGGAAGTTTGGTACAACTAGAATTTATTTTGCATGACCAGAGGAAAAAAGAGGTTTCTCTTTTTATTCTGAAAGAAAAGACTTCTGAGGAAGGAAAGAGCACTATACAGAGATTGGTGGGGTTCAAATTATAAAAGACTATGTATGCCACAATAAAAAGTTTAGACTCTATTACTAGGCAGTTGGGAATCATTACCACTGCAAGTTATTAAGCAGAAGAGTAATGGGATCAAAATTGTTTTAGGAAGATAATTCTGTCACTAGTGTAAATAATTGTATTGGTGGCATTTTTGAGACATGGGTCAGGAGATCCTCTATGAACTTATTCTGCAGAACAAGAAAAATGATAAAGGATGAAATAAAATTGTGTAATGGAACAGTAATAGGAGTTGAAACCTTAAGAAATATATTTTAGATAAGCTAGAAATGTCCTAGAGACCAGTTTGTATGTGGGGATTGAAAAAAAGGGAGTCACCCAAAGCAAGCTATACATTTAATGTAGTCCCTGAGAAAATAACAAAAATATTTTTCACAGAGCAGAACAAACCTAAAATTTGCATGCAACCAAAAAAGACCCCCAAATAGCCAAAGCAATCTTGAAAAAGAAAAATTAAGATGGAGGCATCACAATCCCAGACTTCAAGTTATATTGCAAAGATGTAGTGATCAAAGCAACATGGTATTGGCACAAAAATATACACAGATCAATGGAACAGAATAACAAACCCAGAAATCAACTCACAACTATATGCTGATTTAATCTTTGACATATCCGATGGAAAAACAACTGCCTCTTCAGCAAATGGTGTTGAGAAAAATGAACTCCAACATGCAACATAATAAAACTGGACCAGTTTCTTACAACATACACAACAATACATTCAAAATGGATGAAAGACCTAAACGTGAGACAAGAAACCATCTCTAGCAGAGAAGACAGACAGTAACCTCTTTGATGTTGGTCATAGCAACTTCTTTCTAGATATATCTCCTAAGGCAAAGGAAACAAAAATAATTCACTTTTTTTAAAGAAAGTTTAAAGTTACAGTTGGTGTTCTAAGTAGAGGAAAAAAAAGTGTTCAGGAGCACCTTGGTGGCTGAGTCTGTTAAGCAGCCAACTCTTGATTTGGGCACAGAACATGATTTCAGGGTCCTGGGATCAAGCCTCTCATTGGGCTCTGTGCTCAGTGGGGAGTCTGCTTGAAGATGATCCTTTTGCCCTCCCCCATTCACACACATGTTCTCTCTCTCTTAAATAAATAAACATTTCTTTAAATTTTTTGAAATAAAAACTCATAATCATCTCTAAAACTACAGGAAGTAGAGGTGACTGGGATCAAACTCTTGATCTCAACTCAGGTCCTATTTTCAGAGTCTTGATATGAAGCTTCACATGGGGCTCTGCCTTCAGTGGTGAGTATCCATTAGATTCTTCCCCTCTCCCTCTGACCCCCACCATGCTGTCTGTAAAATAATCTTTTAAAAATTTAAAAAAATAGAAAAAGTAAAAATACAGAAATACAATAAAGTTAATAATCATTAATGACAAAAGGAAAAATCTGAACACCTTGTAGGTAGAAAGATTTTTTTTAATTGCTAAAAGGGATTATGTCAAAGCATAGAGCTAATAAATGATAATTGTGAAATCTTAATAGCATCCCTCTTAAAATTAAGAATAAGACTTACTATATATTTAATATTTTAAAATTTATATTATAAGTATTGGTACTAAGAAAAAAGTTCAAATAAACCACATACCATTATGCCACAAGGAACTAGAAAAAGAAGAAACTTAGCTGAAATTTATTATAGGAAGGAAATAATAGAAAAACTGGAAATAAATAAAAGGGAGACCAGAATAAACAATAACAAAGCAATGAAAGTAATGAGTAGTTTTTCCAAAAAGTAAACAAAATTGGCAATGCTTTAACTACATTAACTAAGAAAAAAAAGTCTCAAAAACAAAATGAGAAATGGAAAACAATACAACAGAAAACCACAGAAATACATAGCATGATAACAGATTACTAAAAAAAAAAAAAAATGCTAACAAGTCAGTTTTTTTAAGGAAAAAAAATCCTAATAATTTCTAAAAATTCACAAGTTACGGAGATTGAATCATGTATCTTGAATCCAAGAGATAGGAAATGTTATAGAGCAATAACAAGAATGAAAATTGAATTGGGATTAAAAAATTTCCCAGCATAGAAAAGCCCAAGACTACATGGTTTCAATGGTGAGTTCTACCAAACACTTAAAAAAGTTAATGACAATCTTTAACAAAATCTTACAAATAATGGAATAGACACAAATCATTCAAAACCATTTTGTAAAGCAGGGGCGCCTGGGTGGCTCAGCGGGTTAAAGCCTCTGCCTTCGGCTCAGGTCATGGTCTCAGGGTCCTGGGATCAGGTCCCACATCAGGCTCTCTGCTCAGCGGGAAGCCTGTTTCCCCTTCTCTCTCTGCCTGCCTCTCTGCCTACTTGTGATCTCTGTCTGTCAAAGTAAATAAACTAAAAAAAAAAAAAAAACATTTTGTAAGGCAAATATGCCCATGAATACTAAAGGAGGATAAAAACAATATAAAAACAAAAACAACAAAATGTCTTGTTTGTCAGATATGAGTGTTGTTACTCTGGTTTTCTTTTGGCAATCATGTGCATGCTAAATGTTTCTCCACTCCCTCATTTCAGTCTGCAGTTGTCTTTAGACGAAAAATAAGTCTCTTGTAGGCAGCATATAGGTAGGTTTTATTTTTTTACCCATTCTGACACCTTATGTCTTGTGATTAGAGTCTTTAGTCCATTTAGATTCAAAATAGTTATTGACAGTTATGTGTTTGGTGCCATTTTGTTAATTGTTTTGTCATTGTTTCTGGAGATTTTCCTGATCTTTTCTCGTATTTTGTCACTTTTGGTATCTCCTTTACACTCAAAGAAGCCACTTTAATATTTTTAGCAGAGATGGTTTAGTTACCATAAATTCCTTTAATTTTTGTTCATCTAGGAAACTCTTTGCCTCTCCTTCTATTCTGAATGATGGCCTTGCTGGATAGAGTATTCTTCATTGTAGATTTTCCCCATTCAGTAGTTTGAATATATTATGGCACTCCCTTCTGGCTTGCCAAGTTCCTGTTGAGAAATCTGCAGCTAGCCTTATTATTCTTCCTTTGTAAGGTAAGGACACTTCTTTTGTTTTGCTGCTTTTAAGACTGTTTTCTTTATCATTATGTTTTACAAACCTTTTTATAATATATCTTAAGTTGGCCTGTTTTTGTTGATTTTGATGGGGATTATCTGTGCCTCCTGGATGAGGATGTCTATTCTTTCCCCAGATCAGGGAAGTTTTCAACTATTATTTTCTCAAATAAATTTTCTACTCACTTTCCTCTCTCTTCTTCTTCTGGAACTCCTATAATATAAAGGTTATTAAATTTGTTGTAGTCACTGAGTTCCTTAAGTCTATTCTTGAGTTGCATAATTCTTTTTTCCCTCTATTCAACTTCATTATTTTCTGTTGTTTTGTTTTCAAGGTCACTATTTCATTCCTCTGCATTTTCCAGCCTGTTGTGCATTGCATCAAGCCTGTTTCCAGTCTCATTTATTTCACTCTTCAACTCTGATTGATTCTATTTTAACTCTGTTGTAAGGTTTTCACTAATGTCTTCTATTTTTTTCAAAATTTTATACAATTTTTAAATTTACATTAAATTTAGTTAACATATAGTGTATTGTTATTTTCAGAGGTATATTTTAGTGATTTGTGAGTTGTATATAACACCCAGTGCTCATTACATCAAGTACCCTCCATAATGCTCATCATCCAGTTACACCATGCTTCCCACCCACCTTCCCTTCAGCAAACCTCAGTTTGTTTCCTATATTTAAGAGTCTCTTATGGTTTGCCCCTCCCTCTCTGTTTTCATCTTACTTTATTTTTCCTTCCTTTCTTCGATCTTCATGTGTTCTATTTCTTAAATTCCACACCTGAGTGAAAAAATATATTTGTCTTGCTCTGAATGACTTCTTTCCCTTAGCATAATACATTCTAATTCCATCCATGTCGTTGCAGTTGACAAGATTTCATTATTTTAATGGCTGAGTAATATTTCATTCTATATATACACCACATCTTCTTTATCCTTTCATCTCAATAGACATTTGGGCTCTTTCCATATTGTGACTATTGTGAACATTGCTTCTGTAAGCATATGTCCCTTTGAGTCAGGATTTTTGTATCCTTTGGGTTAATACTTAGTAGTGCAGGTGTTGAATGGTAGGGTAGTTCTATTTTTAATTTTTAGGAGAAACTCCATACTGTTTTCCAGAGTAGCTGTGCCAGTTTGCATTCTCATGAAGTGTTTCTTGACATCCTCACTCACTTCTGTTGTTTCCTGAGTTCCTCATATTAGCCATTCTGACCAGTATGAGGTGATACCTCACTGTGGTTTTGAATAGTATTTCCCTGATGTTTAATGGTGTTGAACATTTTATTTTCATGTGTCTACGAGCCATTTTTATGTCTTCTTTGGAAAAATGTCTGTTCATACCTTATGTCCATTTCTTCAACGGATTTTTGTTTGTTTTTTGTGTGTTGAGTTTAGTAAGTTCTTTATAAATTTTTGATAGTAGATTTTTATCTGATATGTCATTTGTAAATTTCTTCTCCAATTTCATTGGTTGTCTTGTAGTTTTATTGATTATTTCCTTGGCTGTGCGAAGATTTTTATCCTGATGAAGTCTCAATAGTTCATTGTTGTTTTTGGTTCTCTTGCCTTTGGAGACATGTCTAGGAAGAAGTTGCTGTGGTTAAGGTCAAAGATGTTGTTGCCTGTGTTCTCCTCTAGGATTTTGGTGGTTTTCTCTCACACATTTAGGTATTTACTCCATTTTTATTTCATTTTTGTATAGGGTGGAATAAAATGATCCAGTTTCATTCCTTTACATTTTTGTGTCCAATTTTCCCAATACTATTTGTTGAAGAGACTGTCCTTTCTCCATTGGATATTTTTTCTTGCTTTGTTAAAGATTAGTTGACCATAGGGGTGCCTGGGTGGCTCCATTGTTAAGTATCTGCCTTCAGCTCAGGTCGTGATCCTGGCATCCTTGGATCAAGACCTGCATCAGGCTCCCTGCTCAGTGGGAAAACGGTGTTCCCTCTCCAGTACCCTGCTTGTGTTCTCTCTCTTCCTGTTTCTCTCTCTGGCAAATAAATAAATAAAATCTCTAAAAACAAAACAAAACACGTTAGTTGACTATAGAGTTGAGAGTCTATTTCTGGGTACTGCATTCTGTTCCATTGATCTCTGTGTCAGTTTCTGTGCCCGTACCATACTGTCTTGGTGATTACAGATTTGGAATAAAGCTTGAGTCTTGAATTGTGATGCTTCCTACTTTGGTTTTCGTTTTCAATATTACTGTGGCTACTCAAGGTCTTTTGTTGTTCCATAGAAATTTTAGAATTGTTTGTTCCAGCTCAGTGAAAAACGCTGCTTGTATTTTGATAGGGATTCCACTGAATGTGTAGATTGATTTGGGTAGAACAGACATTTGAAAAATATTTGTTCTTCCAATCTAAGAGCATGGAATGTTTTTTTTTTTCCATTTCTTTGCATCTTCCTCAATTTCTTTCATAAGTGTTCTAGAGTTTTCAGAGTACAGATATTTTACCCCTTTGTTAGGTTTATTCCTAGGTATCTTAAGGTTTTTGGTACAATTGTAAATGGGATTGATTCCTTAAATTCACTTTCTACTGCTTCATTATTAGTGTACAGCAATTCAACTGATTTCTGTGCATTGATATTATGTCCTGCTACTTTGCTGAATTATTGTTTCAGTTCTAACAATTTTTTGTTGGAGTCTTTTGGATTTTCTACAGAGTATCATGTTGTCTGTGAATAGTAAAGGTTTGAGTTATTCTTTGCTAATTTGGATGCCTTTTATTTATTTTTGTTGTCTGACTACTGAGGCTAGGATTTCCAGTATTATGAACAAAAGCAGTGATAATGCACATCCCTGTTGTGTTACTGACTTTAGGGGGAAAAGCTCTCATTTTTTTCCCACTGAGAATGATATTCCCTGTAGGTCTCTCATATATGGCTTTTATGATGCTGAAGTATGTTTCTTCTATCCTTATGTTGCCGAGAGGTTTTATATTGTTGTTGTTATTTTGTTGTTGCTGTTGTTTTTTGTTTTGTTTTGTTTTGTTTTTAATCAAGAAAGGATGCATTTTCTTTTTCTGCATCTATTAAAAGGATGATATGGTTCTTATACTTTCTTTCATTAATGTAGTCTATCACATTCATTTATTTATGGATGCTGAAACACCCCTAAATCCCAGGAATAAATCTCACTTGGTCATGGTGAATGTACTGTTGGATTCTATTAGGTAGTGTCTTGGTGAGAATTTTTGCATCCATGTTCATCAGGTATACTGATCTGTAATTCTCCTTTTTAGTGGGGTCTTTGGTTTTGGGATCAAAGTAATGCTAGCCGCATAGAATGAGTTTGGACATTTTCCTTCCATATCTATTTTTTATAATGGTTTCAGAAGCATAGATATTAATTCTTCTTTAAGACTTTTGTAAGCATCCCATGAAATTTGTTGGATAGATTTTTGGTTACTGATTTTTTTTCTGGTTACGGGTCTATTCAAGTTTTAATTTTTTTTTTCTTGTTTCAGTTTTGGTAGTTTGTATGTTTCTAGAAATTTACCCATTCCTCCAGATTGCCTATTTTTTAGCATAAATTGTTCATAATATTCTATTATAATTGTATTTCTACTGTGTTGGTTGTGATCTTTCTTGTTTCATTCATGATTTTATTTATTTGGGTCCCTTCTCTTTTCTTTTTGATAATTCTGGCTAGGGTTTTATCAATGTTGTTATTTGTTTCAAGGAAGCAGCTCTAGTTTCACTGATCTGTTCTACTGTTTTTTTTTTTAAGTTATCATTGATTTCTACTTATATATCAATCTATATAATTGATTTCTGTTCTAATCTCTATTATTTCTCTTCTCCTGTTGGATTTAGACTTTATTTTCTATTCCTTTTCCAGCTAATTTAGGCATAAATTTGTTTGTGTATTTGAGACTTTTTTGGTTTCTTTTGGAAGGCCTGTATTGCTATATACTGCCCTCATAAGACCACCTTTGCTGCATCCCAAAAGGTTTTGAACAGTCGTGTTTTCATTTTCCTTTGCTTTCATTTATTTTTAAAAATTTTCCTTCATTTACTGGTTAACCCATTCCTTCTTTTGTAAGATATCCTTTAATCTCCATGTATATTTAGTCCTTCCAAATTTTTTTCTTGTGGTTGACTTCAAGTTTCATAGCATTGTGTTCTGAAACTATGCATGGTATGATCTCAGTCTTTTTGTACTGGTTAGGCCTGATTTGTAACCCAGGATGTGATCTATTCTGGAGAATGTTCCATGTGCACTAGAGAAGAATGTGTATTCTGTTGTTTTGGAATGGAATGTTCTGAATATATCCGTGATGTCCATCTGTTCCAGTATGTCATTCAAAGCTCTTGTTTTCTTATCGATTTTCTGCTTAGATGATATGTCCATTCCTCTGTCAAGTCTTAAAGTCTCCTACTATTATTGTGGTATTATCAATGGCTTTCTTTATGTTTGTTATTAATTAATTTATATATTTGGGTGCTCCCAAGTTGGAAGCATAAATATTTACAATTGTTCAATCTTTTTGTTGGATAGAACACTTTATTATGATATAGTGTCCTTCTTTATCTCTTATTACAATCTATGGTTTAAGATCTAATTTGTTTGATATAGGGATTGATACTCCAGATTTCTTTTGATGTCCATTAACATGATAAATGGTTCTCCACCCTCTCATTTTCAATCTGGAGTTGTCTTTGGATTAAAATGAATATTTTGTAAGCAGCATATTGATGTGTCTTCTTTCCTGCTCTATTCTGATACCCAATTTCTTTTGATTGGAGCATTGAGTCCATTTACATTCACAGTAATTATTGAAATATACGAGTTTAGTGCCATTGTATTACCTATAAAGTCACTGTTTCTGCAGATAGTTTCTGTTCCTTTCTGGTCTTTGTAAATTTTGGGTTCTCTCTTCACTCAAAGGTTCCCCTTTAATATTTCTTATAGGGCTGGTTTAGTGTTTACAAATTCCTTTTTTTTTAAAACTCTGTATCTCTCCTTCTATCCTGAGTGACTGTCTTGTTAGAATGACAGCCTGGTTGGATAAAGTATATTCATGGCTACACATTTTTCCCATTTAGCACATTGAATATCCCGTCAGTCCTTTCTGGCTTTCCAGTTCTCTGTGGACTGGTCTGCTGCCACCTGTATGTGTCTACCCTTTTGGGTTAAGGACCTCTTGTCCCAAGCTGCTTTCAGGATTTCCACTTTGCCTTTTTTATTTGCAAGTTTCACTATAATATGTTGAGGTGTTGACTTATTATTATTTTTTTTCATTTTAAGGGGAGTTCTCTGTGCCTCCTGCCCTTGAATGCTTCTTTCCTTCCCCAGATTAAGGAAATTTTTAGCTATACTTCGTTCAAACAAACCTTCTGTCCCTTTTTTCTGCTAATCTTCTTCTGAAACTTCTATAATATAGATGTTATTTCATTTTATGGAACCACTGATTTCCCTAACTCTACCTTCATGATCTAATAGTTTTCTTTCCCTCTTCTTTTTAGCTTCATTATTTTCATGTTTTTATCTTCTGTATCACTGACCTGATCTTCTGATTAGTTTATCCCCATTTTTATGGCCTCCACTTGGGACTCCATATCAGTTATAGCATTTTTAATTTTGGCCTAACTAGATTTAAGTTCTTTTATTTCTGAAGTACGGGATTCTCTAGTGTCTTCTATGTTTTTATCAAGCTCAGCTAGTATTATTATAATTGTTGTTTTAAATTATATTTCTGACATCCTAATTATTTCCCTATATGTTTAAACTCCTGGCTCTTAGTACTCCCTCCAATTCTTTACTTCGGGGTGAATTTCTCTTCATCATTTTGTCCAGAGAAGAAAAGCAGAAAGTAAAAGGAGAAAAAAAAAACTATTCTAACAACAACAATAATAGCAACAACAACAAAAACTATTTGGTGTATGCTGTGTACACTCTTGTTGTATTTTGGCTACTCTTTCGCACCAGTCTGTCCTCTAAATAGTTCCTCCTTTCTTGTAGTCGGTAGTATCTAGGCCTTTAAGTTACTGTGCTTTGATTTGTTTGTTAAGATACACTTCTAAAAGGAAAAAAACAAAATAAAACAAAAACAAAAACAAAAAACCCTGATCTAAGACAAAAGGAAAAGGAACAAAAATAGAAACAAACAAAGTAAAAAATATAAGCATGATTGAAAAGAGTAAGAAAGAAGGAATAAAGAGTAAGGAAAGAAGAAAAGAAAAAAAAAGGAAAAGAAGAAAAGAAAATAAAAGAAAAAAAACTGATCTGAAAAATAAGGGAGGAAAACCAACCAACAAATGAACAAAAAATCATAAGCCTTATAAAAATAGAGAACAAAAAAGAATATATATATTAAGAAAAAAAAGCAAGTCTTGTCTTATTTTCACCAGAAGCTGATATTTTGAAACACTCTGTCTTCCGTGGTCTTGGTACATGCGGATGCTTGCATGTACCAAGCGTGAAGGGAGCTTCACGTTTCAGTAGTTATTTTTCTCTTTTTCTCAGTCTACTTATTTTCTATCATTTTGTTTTCTGTATCACTGCCTTTATCTTCTGGCTCATCTATCCCATCAGAGCCTCCATTTTTTACTATACCTTGTAGTAGCATTTTAAATTTGACCTGATTAGTTTTTAGTTCATTTATTTCAGCAGAAAAGAATTCTCTATTGTCCTCTATGCCTTTTTCAAGCCCAGCTAGCACCTTTATAATCATTGGTCTGAATTTTAGTTCAGACATTTTACTTAAATCCATATTGACTTATCTATGGCAGAGTGTACTACCTCCTGTTTTTTCTTTTACACTGAATTTCTCCTACCCATTGTGTCCAGAAAGGATTGGATGAAATAAAAAAAAAAAAAAAAAACACAACAGAAACATAACTATAGGAAGTGTTTCTGGTGTATGCTGTGTACACTCTGCTGTTGTATTTTGGCTTCTCTTTCCCACTTGTCCTTCCTTTACAGTGTTCCTCCTTGATCATAGTGGGGAGTGTTTGGAACTTTAAGTAGGTGTGCTTTGATTTGTTTTGTGAAGTTAAGACTGTAAAGGAAAAAAAGAAAAGGAGAGAAGAAAAGATAAAAAGAAAAACCAAAAGAAAGAAAAAAATACTTATCCAAGAGAAAAGGAAATGGGATAAAGATGGATATAAACAGACAAAGAATAAAACATAAACCTGATTCTAAAAAATAAGAAAAAAGGAGGGAAAGAAGAGTAGGAAAAGAAGAAAAGAGAGAGAAAAAAATAAGATTAATCCAAAAAGTAAGAGAAGGAAACAAATGAACCAACAAATTAACAAAGGATTATAAGCCTGATACAAAAAAAAAAAGAGAAAAAAAAGAAAAAAACTATTTTTTTATTAAAAAATAAAATAAAGTCACTTATATATAATAAAGGATAAAGAATTTTAAAAAAGAAATAGGAAAATAAAAATATTAAAATATTAAAATTAAAATTAAGAAAAGAGAAAAAAAAAGAAGGAAGGCTGGTCTTATTTCCACCAGAAGCTGATTTTTGGAGCTTTCTTTAATCATTACACTTTGTAGATTTGGGGGCCTGTGTTGGACTTCTGAGCGAGAGGTCTGCTGGGCTGGCTCACAAGGGAAATTGCCCTTGTAAAGATGCTCCTGCTAAGTGTGTGTGGGAGGGTGGGGTTTAGTGTAGGGGACTCCTGACTCCGCTGGAGGTGCTGTCACTGAAGTCTGGCTGTGTTGGTGGGTTGGGAGAGGGGGGGTGTTGGAGGAGGAATATTACATCACCTCACTCTCTTGACCCTGGAGAGGGGAACTCCTGGCCACCACTCTTCAGGAGGCCCTCTCAGAAAAGCAAGCAATATTTTGACTTGATTATTTGTTTTTTGGGTATTGAGTTTGAGAAGTTATTTATAGATCTTGGATACCAGCCCTTTGTCTGTAGTGTCATTTGCAAATATCTTCTCCCATTCCATGGGTTGCCTCTTTGTTTTGTTGACTATTTCCTTTGCTGTGTAGAAGCTTTTGATCTTGATGAAGTCCCAAAAACTTCATTTTTATTTTTGTTTCCTTTGCCTTTAAGCTGTGTCTTGAAAGAAGTTGCTGTGGCTGATGTCAAAGAGGTTACCTACTATGTTCCTTCTAGGATTTTGATGGATTCCTATCTCACATTGAGGTCTTTCATCCATTTTGAGTTTATCTTTGTGCATGGTGTAAGAGAATGGTTGAGTTTCATTCTTCTGTATATAGCTGTCCAATTTTCACAGCACCATTTATTGAAAAGACTGTCTTTTTTCCATTGAATATTTTTTTTCCTGCTTTGTTGAAGATTATTTGATCAGAGGTGAGGTCAATTCAACTCTACTCTCTACTCTGTTCCTTTGGTCTATGTGTCTTTTTTTGTGCCAGTACCATGCTTTTGCATTCACATGAGTGGGACTGGAGTTTATGCTGAGTGAAATCAGTCAAGCAGAGAAAGTCAATTATATTATGGTTTCTATTGCTTGTGGAACATAAGGAATAATATGGAGGACATTAGGAGAAAGAAGGGAAAAATGAAAAGGGGAAAAATCAGAGGGGGAAATGAACCATGAAGGATTGTGGACTCTGAGAAACAAACTGAGGGTTTTAGAGGGAAAGTGTTGGCCCAGTGATGGGTATTAAGGAGGGCATGTATTGCATGGAGCACTGGGTGTTACACACAAACAATGAATCTTGGAACATGACATGAAAAACTAATGATATACTGTTTGGTAAATAACATAACATAACAGAAAAAAAAGAAGAAGAAAAGTAAATAATAAAGAAAAGCAATCTCCTGGATCTTGGGCTTTCATCAGTTTCCTGCCCTTATCCGTCTGTTCCTGGGCCATTGTGGAACCCAGTGCCACAGATCCCCTGTATTTCATCTCTGGCCAGTGTGTAAGATTCAAAACTTTAAGTTTTAAAGGGTCTGGCAAGGTACAGACCCACTCTGCTCCTCTGGAGGACAACCTTGTTATGTGCCCAACACCATCCCATCCCAGAATGCAGTTACACAGTATGCACACAGAGGAAGATAGAGTTTATTGTGATGCACTGCAAAAATCTGCAACCAGGTTATCTGCCATCTGTGCAGGACTCAGTCCCCTACTCCTTTCTGTCTCAGAAAAGCAGTCCCACAGAAGCTTGAATCTATTGTAAAAGACAGAAAAAAAAAAACAACAAAAACAAAAACAAAAAACATTGACCAGATCATATACAGTCTGCCCATGTCTCTGCTCTCTGCTCAGTTCTGTTCCAGAAAAGCAGCTGCTCCGTGTGCACACAGTGGTTTAAGTATATTGTAGCTCACAGTGAAAAGCTGGTACAAGGTGATCTGCCCTCTGCACACAGCTCTGTTCCTGCTGTCAATCACTGCTCAATGTCTCCCAGATGGCCTTTCATCCTGGGAGAGGCAAAATAAGCTCTTCCCAATGTACTCTGGGCATGGGAGCAATCTTTCCAGTGCAACCTAGGGGGTCTCCTCACTGCAGCTTATAGTGTGATCCCTACCTGCTGCACCCTCTCCTTTTCCCTGACTTTGCTCCACAGAAAGGGTTCACTCCCCTTTGCAGCCCCGTGACTTTCCTCTGCCCCAGTTCATGGCTCTGAACCTTGCATCTGCGAATGTTCTCTCCCTCCAACTGTGCCAATTGTTTCCTTAATCCTCAGGTCATATTCCTAGTTCAAAATATTTGGATGTTGATCTAGCTGTGTTTGAGGGACAAGGCAATCTCAGGGTCTCCTTACTACTCTGCCGTCTCAACTCAGCTTTCAGTACTGTTTTTGGGATTCTGGCATTGCAATAAAAAAAAAAAGGAAATAAAGTATGCAAGAAATGAGAGTGAAATCGTGTGACATTTTTTTTCCTGCCTGGTTTATTTCACTTAGCATTATGTGGAATTTAAGAAACAAAACAAATGAACAAAGGAAAAAAGAGACAAGCCAAAAACGAAACTCTTAACTGCAGATAAGAAACATGGTTACCAGAGGGGAGCTGGGTGGGAGGATGGGTAAAATAGATGAAGGGAATTAAAAGTACACTTATCTTGTTGCACCTGGGTGGCTCAATGGTTTGAGCCTCTGCCTTCGGCTTAGGTCATGATCTCAGGGTCCTGGGATGGAGCCCCGCGCAGGCTCTCTGCTCAGCAGGTAGCCTGCTTCCCCCTCTCTCTCTCTGCCTGCCTCTCTGCCTACTTGTGAGCTCTCTTTCTGTGTCAGATAAATAAATAAAATCTTTAAAAAATAAAAAAAATAAAAGTACACTTATCTTGATGAACGCTGAGTAAAATATGGAACTGTTGAATCACTATATTGTACATCTGAAACTAATATAACACTGTATGTTAATTATATTGCAAGTAAACATAAATGAATAAATTAATTAAATAATTTTTAAAAATTAAGAAGAAATAAATGAGAGAAAACAAAAGATTAATGATGTTATTCCATACAGAAAACATTAAGAGAATTCACAGGCAAATTATTAGAATTAATAAGAGAATCTTGCAAAGTTGTCCTGTTTATGATTAATATTCAAGAATTCACTGACTTCTATATTTTACAAAGAGATTTTGAAAATGCTTTATTTAAAAAAGTGAAATTTAGCATTCTCTTTTTGTAGATCAAAGCAACTTGAAGCAAATCAGAAAAACTGGACAGTGGACAAATACATCTGAGAGCTACTAAAGCAGCAAAGACTACAGTGTCTAAGATTCTGAAACAGAGATAACTTTTGAGATGTGAGCTAAGTTTACCTGCCTTTATACTGGGGGCAATATTCAATTCTGGATATAGGAAAAAGCCTGAAAATCTGGGATTCTCCTGGAAAAGAGCCACTATTGGAGAATCGGACAGCATACCTACAATCTGATCCAATCATTCCAATCATATGTAATTATCTCTCCAAAATGGAAACTTACGTTCACACAAAGTCTGTACGGGAACATTCATATCAACTTTATTTATAATAGTCGCAAACTGGAAACAACCAAAATTTCCTTCAGCAAGTGCATAGTTATACAAAACCTCTATATCCATACGATGGAATATGTTTCAGTAATTAAAAGAAAAACCTGCTGATACAATAATTTGGATGTATATCAAGGACATTATGTTCAGTGAAATAAGACAGTTATAAAAAAGCATATATGGCATGTTTCTAATTATATGAAAGATCTTAGAAAATACATACTAAGCATTATTAATAGAAAATAAACCAGTTGTTTTCTGGTTTGAGGAGTATTGAAAAGGGAAAGAATGGGATTACCAAAAAGGCACAAGGAAAATTTTGGTTGTGATAGATATGTCCATTGCCTTCATGGTGGTGATTCTTTAATAGGAATATATATATATATATATATATATATATATATGGAAAAACATCAAAATGTATACTTCTAATATGTGCAATTTATTGTTTGTCAACTATACCTCAATAAAGCTATTAAAAATAAAGATAGCAGTTGAACATGTATGCAGTTTAAATATTTATTTATGTATGTTATGAATCAATAATAAAGTAATTTAGAGTAATACCTAAAACATAGAATATTTATCTAATTTTAAAGCCAAAAATGACACAAATTTTAAGCATGTATGGCAGACTTTCTCAAACTTCAGTATGCTATAATGGTGTAAATTTAGCTCATTATTGCAACTGAATTACACTCTCACTTTTATGCCATGATATAGAATGTTATTTTGTTTGAAATACAAAATAGTTAACACTGAAAACTCACCATATATAGCTATAAACCATCATTCTGTATAATGACCAATCTAGTTACTCATCATTATTTGTTGAGCATGTGGGTCTTCCCCTTGCATAATATGTTTCTCTGAAATACTCATAAAAAATATACATTATTTAAAATATACAGTGTTGTGTGGCATTTCTCTTTGGAAATGAGTTTTCTTTTACTTCGTGTAAAATTCAGTGAGAATTGAGCTTTGGTTGAAACAAAATTCAAAACTCTATAGGTTGTCTGCTCTTTAAGGTTTTAGTCTGAATTCACAAGTTTAAGTTTTATTTGACATATTATAATTTTTTATATTCTGTTTCAAAAAAGTTAGAAATATCTTTTTAATGCAGTGATTCTCAACCATCTTACCAAATAATCTTATGGGTGATGTCTACATGACCTATACATTTATTCAGATTGAGGCCTAGGTATAACTTTGCCTTCTCCACCTGCCATTCAGAAAAGCTTATCAATATACAAACAAATGAAAGTTTATATAAAGGTAGCCTTAAATTCTCTCTACTGTATCAAAAAATTCATACAGAAAATTGATACCTTTATTACTATCACTAAATTACTTTTGAAAACCTTCACAACTAATTACATATACCAACAGTTAATTGTGAATCACTATTGTGTGTCAATACTAACGTTGTGAAGTCTAATCCTAATGTGAACTTCATTCTTAATGAAGTCTTAGTTTTACTGCAAGAAAAATTATTTCTGAAATGTCATTTTAAAATACATTGACTCTTTCCCTTTTCAATTTCCTTTCTTTTCCCCTTCACTTCTCTTGGCTACTTTTTCATTTTTCTTTTTCTATGCCTTTTCCTTTTCTTTCCTTCAATTCCCTCCCTTTTCTGAACAGGGGGGAAGCTACAGTGGCCATAATCGAGCTGTAAGAGCACAACCTGGGTGAGAAGAGAATCTGCTTAAGGAAGCCTGCCTGTTACAGGATACCCAAGCCTAAGGAGGATGAAGAAAGCATCCTACTACATGTGATACTTTGATACACATGTGGTATCAGAGCCCAAATAGATTAGGAGGCCTCTGCATGATGTCAGCCCAAGCAATATGAAGAGGTTATTGCACAGCAAGATGGCCTGCTGGGGGAGGAGGGAATCAAATCTGAATCTGGGGAAGGCGTTTCTGTAGAGGAAGAGCCTGGCATGGAATGTTAGAATCTGAGCAAGATCAGGAGAGCATTTCTGGTGGAATGAAAGCAGCCTAGCATGGGGTCTGAGCAGAGTAAAAAGGACATCCATGCAGGGAAGATATACCAAAGCAATGAAATGTGAGTCAATATATGGTAGGAAGCATGTGCCAAAGAAGAGGTCTGGCACAGTGAATCAGACTCTAAGGGGAAGTGAGAAAGACATAACATTCAAATTTCAGTGACTATGAATAAAGTAATATCAGAGCACAAACATGCCTGATCATTTCTGAGTTTATGGCTACTTCTTGCTTCAATAGTAGTCAAGTAGCTGTGATAGAGAACTTAATGGCTTAAGAAGCCTAAAGTATTTACTATCTGGCCCTTTGTAGAAAAAGTGACGTTTGCTAACTTCTGTCTTAATGTTTTTCCTAATTCATAAAATGAACTGGGATATCTTTCTTATTTTTATTCCATGAAAGAATTTTTGAAAGATTAATGCTATTTTTTCCTTCAATGTTTGATTCATTGGTGAAGCTGTCTGGAGAAAATACTAACAGGATAAACTTTATAGTAATACAATAAATTATTTAATCCAGAGTTTTCAAAGTGTGGTTCTGGTAGCCATGAGGGTCCTTGGAACCCCTCCAAACTTTGGAGATATTCTTGTGATGTTTTTGTTATCAATTTTTAATTTATTTCCACAGCTAGATGATTTACTTCAAAGAATTTCAATCATTTGAATTTGTAGAGCTTCCTTTTAATGTCCAACACATAATTAATTTTGATATATATTTCATTTGCATTTGGAAGGTATTTGTACCCTAAAATTATTGTGTACAGTTTTCTATATAAAATAGAAATGCCTAAGATTTTTATTTTTTTAGAATTTATATATTCTATTTTTTTATTTTGCACATAAAAGACAATTTTATTGAGGTATAATTGCCATATACCATTATTCTAGTTTTAGGTATACAACATGATGATTTGATATTTGTATATATTTTGAAATAATCAACCACAATATATCTACTTGACATCCATTACCATACATTGTTGCCAATTTCATGTAGAAGTGTGTGATGACAACTTTTTTAAAATTTAATTTTATTTTTTCAGTGTTCCAAGATTCATTATTTATGCACCACACCCAGTTCTCCATGCAATATGTGCACTCCTTAATACCCACCACCAGGATCACCCACCTTCCCACACCCCTCCATTCCAAAACCCTCAGTTTGTTAATCAGAGTCCACACTATCTCACAGTTCATCTCCCCCTCTGATTTACCCCAATTCACTTTTCCTTTCCTTCTCCTAATGTCCTCTGTATAATTCCTTATGCTCCACAAGTAAGTGAAACCATATGATAATTGACTTTCTCTGCATCACTTATTTCACTAAGCATAATCTCCTCCAGTCCTGTCCATGTTGATACAAAAGTTGGGGATTCATCCTTTCTGATGAAGGCATAATACTCCACTGTATACATGGACCATACTTCTTTATCCATTCATCTGCTGAAGGGCATCTTGGCTCTTTGCACAGTTTGGTGATTGTGGCCATCACTGCTATGAACATTGGAGTACATATGGTCTTTCTTTTCACTGCATCTGTATCTTTGGGGTAAATACCCAGTAGTGCAGTTGCAGGGTCATAGGGAAGCTCTATTTTTAATTTCTTAGGGAATCTCCACACTGTTTTGCAAAGTGGCTGCACCAACTTATATTCCCACCAACAGTGTAAGAGGGTTCCACTTTCTCCACATCCTCTCCAACACTTCTTTCTTGTCTTGTTAATTTTGTCCATTCTAACTGATGTAAGGTGGTATCTCAATGCAGTTTTGATTTCAATTTTCCTGACAGCTAATGATGATGAGCATTTTTTCATGTGTCTATTAGCCATTTGTATGTCTTCATTGGAGAAGTGTCTGTTCATGTCTTCCACCAATTTTGTGATGTGATTATCTGGGTTTTTTTTGGTACTGAGATTGAGGAGTTCCTTAAAGATCTTGGATATCAGCCCTTTGTCCATAATGTCATTTGCAAATATCTTCTCCCCTTCTGCGGGTTGCTTTTTGTTTTGTTGACTGCTTCCTTTGCTGTGCAGAAGATTTTTTAAAAAAATTATTTATTTTATTTCTTTTTTTTCCTTTTTTTAATATAATTTCTTTTCAGTGTAACAGAATTCGTAGCTTTACACCACACCCAGTGCTCCATGCAATGCGTGCCCTCCATAATAACCACCACCTGGCTCCCCCAACTTCCACACCCCCCCGGCCCTTCAAAACCCTCGGGTGGTTTTTCAGAGTCCATAGTCTCTCATGGTTCATCTCCCCCCACAATTTCCCACAACTCCCTTCTCCTCTCCACCTCCCCATGTCCTCCGTGTTATTTGTTACGCTCCGCAAATAAGTGAAACCATATGATAATTGACTCTCTCTGCTTGACTTATTTCACTCAGCATAATCTCTTCCAGTCCCGTCCATGTTGCTACAAAAGTTGGGTATTCATCCTTTCTGATGGAGGCATAATACTCCATAGTGTACATGGACCATATCTTCCTTATCCATTCGTCCGTGGAAGGGCATCATGGTTCTTTCCACAGTTTGGCGACCGTGGCCATTGCTGCTATAAACATTGGGGTACAGATGGCCCTTCTTTTCACCACATCTGTATCTTTAGGGTAAGTACCCAGTAGCGCAATTGCAGGGTCATAGGGAAGCTCTATTTTAAATTCTTGAGGAATCTCCACACTGTTCTCCAGACTGGCTGCACCAACCTGCATTCCCACAAACAGTGTTAGAGGGTTCCCCTTTCTCCACATTCTCTCCAACACATGTTGTTTCAAGACTTGCTAATTCTGGCCATTCTAACTGGTATGAGGTGGTATCTCAATGTGGTTTTAATTTGAATCTCCCTGATGGCTAGTGAGGATGAACATTTTTTCATGTGTCTGATAGCCATTTGTATGTCTTCATTGGAGAAGTGTCTTTTCATGTCTTCTGCCCATTTTTTGATATGATTATCTGTTTTCTGTGTGTTGAGTTTGAGAAGTTCTTTATAGATCCTGGATATCAACCTTTTGTCTGTACTGTCATTTGCAAATATCTTCTCCCATTCCGTGGGTTGCCTCTTTGTTTTGTTGACTGTCTCCTTTGCTGTGCAGAAGCTTTTGATCTTGATGAAGTCCCAAAAGT
>PISX010016965.1:0-44716 GCA_004024625.1 Mellivora capensis
TCAAAAGGGAGCTAAGAAGAGCAGGTATTTTGTAAACCAAATGTTTACCATGCCATGCAGATACATATTTTGGATATAAAAATTTTATTTTTGATAATAGCCCTTTTCTTCGTACAGGCCCCTTTACTAAATCCTTTTAGGTAGTTAAGAGGAGAGGTAAAAAAGCTCTTCCTCAGTCTACTGGGCCCTGATTGTTTCCAACTCAAAATAATCCACATATCTAGGTGACACATTCTGGGGTGATGTACTCTGCTTTCCCTCAGAAACCATGCTGTGCAAAAATAAATTACATATATGAAAGTCTTTTAGAAGTGGAGGCCATGAATCACAAGCTGGAACATATAACAAGCATCTGGTATTACCAATCCAGACTAGGCTCCTGTAGGAAACATCCTCCTCCATCTTTCTCATCACTGTTTCTGCCTCTATTTTCCTTCACTCAGTCTGGCCTACTCCAGCTTTTATTCCCTCCACCCCCAAGGGTGTCTTTCTTCTTGCAAATGGAATCAGATACCTCCTATTCTTTCAAAACTTGCCCTTTACAATGTTTTACCATTGCTTTAACAAGACAAATACACTTTCAAAAGCGGCCACCAATTCTTTTCCCTTACCCTTTCATTTTTCCACCTACATGAAGATTATACAAAGGGCTGTTATATGAATACAACTAAGACTTTGCCTTTAAAATTCTTTGTCTATAGCTGAAAGGCCTTTATTTTTCTCTCTCAAGCTCCTTATTTTTCAGGTCATAATACAAGTTTATTGTAAAGCCTAATGTAACAATACCCCCTCCCTTCTAGTTAGTCTCTTTCTGATGCTCCTAACACACTGTGTACCTGGTTTCTTCATACAACCCCTCCAACTGTATTTCATATGTATCTCCACAACCACCAGACTGTGAGCTCAAAGGAAGAAACTCTTTTTCCTCCTCCTTTAGAGTCTAAACAAATAAACAGAGTGCTTATAACATAGATTTTCAATGAACAGATGTTTATTTGAATCACTGGGAAATCAATGAACTTCCATGAAACAAAGATTCATTTTTTAAAAGTTACCCTTAAGCCACTTGTATAGTTAAACCATACTTCTGTATCATGCAGACAGACATTGGTCAGGAGAGGGGGATGACTCTGCTTTAATTCCAGTTACGTTGCTTTTGTTAACCCAACCAAATGAACTTTAACACTCATTTAATTTTTTCTGTACTCACTTCCTAATCTGTGAAACACAAATAACACTGTGTTCTCAACTCTTAGAACTGTCATAAAGATGAAGTAGAATAATACAGTTGAAAGCACTTAAAAAACTAGTGCCACATCCAGATAAGCACACAAATTATATATATTATTATTATTATTACATAGCAGGGATCAGCCTGCAGAAGGCTAAGTTGAAAGACTGGTATTTGGGGTATGTGTGAAATCAGGTACTGAACTGGAGCAGAGGTTTCTAGACTGAACAGTCAGAAAGACATGCAGAAATATTGGGCTATTGGGAGCTGGGGTGTAGAGTAGACCATGCACTAGGAGAAAAGATACAAGTATCATCTTAAAAAAATAATTATGCTGAAGGTTCGACTGAAATTTGTGTCCTCATCAAAGGTGAATTTTTCTATCTTACATTTTGGAAGATAAACAATTCTCCTTCTAAGAATTCAGGGAAAGTAGTTTTCCAAAAGGAGTTTTATAGCCCTGATTCAGTGATGGGATATCAACTCATTTTGCTTCTGTGTTAGATTTAAAAATTTAGTGTATGTTTTCAATATTCTCTATTTTAACATAATGCATACAGAAAATTTTGAAACATTGAGTTATTTAAAAATGTCTTTTAGACATAAGGTTATAAAATCTGAAGTTGTATAGCAGTAGTGAGTGGTAGGGTGCAATCTGACTGAAATTTACTTTCCTAAGAAAAAAAAATTTAGAAAGACATAAAAATTTTAAACATAGTTTGAAAAATTTCATTAAAAAGAATAAATTGGCTTATCTAAAATGGCATTCTATAGATTCCCCTCATAATATTTTCTTAGTATTGCCAGGGTTTATTTAATTAATTTGTAAATTATATTGAGCCCTTTGGCCCCAAACTGTAATGAAACTGCAGACTATTTTTGCATTATGATTTCTAAAAGAGATTCTTTATGACTCTAAGGACAAACAGTATGTGAGACGCTGCCATCATGAAGGTAATAAAATTTGCTTATAGTAATTTCTTCTATATTTGAGTTAATTTTAATCACCAGTGTGATTGCATTTTGTATGCATGTATGATTCACCCTTGTAATATCAAGTGTAATTCCATCTCAGACCTGTTAGATTATGTTTCTTCACTGATTTTACACTTGAGAATTCTTTGTAAAAGAACCATCTGGGGTCTGAATGTAAGGAATTATAATTCCCACCAGACTTTTAATTTATTGGAAATCACTCAGGGCTGAGGAAGTTTGGGTAAGAAATGACCAATGTGGTCTCAAGAGCCCGTGTCTTGGCTGATTGCCAAGAAAGGGAGGATTGCATCTGAATATTGGGATATCATACATGTGGTGAGATGAAAACCCCTATAAGTCTTTCATTTTTTCAAGTTTCTCTAAGATTGTCCAGTTTGGTAATTCTGTGTGTGTTTGCCTTGAATTAATGAAACACTTTCCAGATGTATCACAGCTATTTTCACACTCAGTTATGAGTGTATACACTTTTGAAGCATCTGGGATAACATTTCAACATTTGAAAAAGAGTGATGTATTCATGACATAATAGACTTAACAAACATCTGCCATTTTTTTTTTGTTTTGTTTTGTTTTTGCCAAACCTAAGCACACTTATGAAGGGCAAGGGGATAGACTCCTTAGCATTTTAGAACATAAATTTTAAGATGTTTATAAGAATTGAGGAACAATAACAAAAAAGGAACAACAAGAAAAAAAAAAGAATTGAGGAACAGATTGTTTGAGGACATACCAGATTAGCTTCCTGATTCTTATTTCCTGGGGGGAAAAAAACTATTTAGGGAAAAATCAAATTGAACAAATGTAGGAAAAACAAAGCCATAAATATGTTTTGAAAATAACGAGGGGCACCTGGGTAGCTCAGCCATTAAGCATCTCCCTTCAGCTCAGGTCATGATACCAGGGTCCTGGGATCAAGCCCTTCAGGGGGCTCCCTGCTCAGCAGGGAGTCTGCTTCTCCCTCTCCTTCTGCTAACCCCCTACTCCATTTGTGCTCTCTCTCAAATAAATAAGTAAAATCTTAAAAAAAAAAAAAAAAAAAAAGAGCTAAAAGTGATAAAGAAATCAGACTTTTTAACCATTCAGAGATGGTCTAAATGTTTACTTTGGTAAGTAAACAAACTTTCAAACAAATTCAAACAAATAGGTACATGCCTATTGCATGTACCTATTTGGTGAGACACAAGTAAATTTCTTGAAGCATTCTGCCATTATCTTTGGTATTTTATTGTAGGAGAATGGATGGACCCCCAGGATAGAATATAGGAAGATAATATAGAAGAATGGTAGGAGCAGACTCTACGTCAGCATTTAGCAGAAAATTCCAATATAATTCACTAGCATACTAGAAAATCATGACTGTTGAAAAGAAAAGAGTTTTCACTATTATTTATTCTTTACAAACATAAATCATTAGTAACTGGAAAGCTTTCCTACCATAACTTCAAAAGCAAGCTATGAAAAGAAAAAAAATTTACATCAGAACTTACTGTATGGTCCCCCAAATTGGACTTGAGTAATAAATATGGGAATAGTTATACTCACATTCACACATATTTAGTGCTTAAATGTCTTGTCCTTAAAACAGAATTATAAAACTTGAAGAAATTTTAAAGATTTTTTTTTAAATTTGAAATATCTTTTTCCAAATGCAACAACTGGTCTGATATACAACTGCAGACAACTTGTGTACTTTCTAACAAAGTAATAGAGGCCTAAGTTCGGGAAATTTGAAAAAATGAGTAACTTTTCAGTTAGCACTAGCAGTGTCTTAATTAAGCTGACTAGAGGGTTGAACAAGAAAAAAAACACCGCAAGGTATCAATCATTTATATTACTCCATGATTGTATAAAACTAGGAATTAAGTTACGGAATTACCACTAGATTTCTTAATGTTTTAGCAAGTGATGTTTATGAATAATCATTTTTCACCAAAGGAGAATAAATAAATAAATTTAGGGGACTGTGATATGAATAATAGGGTAAGAAAAGGATTAATTCAATAACTTAAGCATTCTGTTGTATGGAATTCTACTTTGTGAAAAAATATGGAAAATGAAACTCTTAATTTTGATTATAAACTCATTGTTTTAAATCAATTTAAAGTAGTCCACTGTAAGGACCTATTTTATATTTTTATATTTTAGCCAGAGGCTTCCATTGAGGTTAAACAATAACCTTGTTGTTTAACCCTTAAACTGTCCCTGCTCCCCTACCCCAGGGGATTTACTTAAAAACAAGTCCTGGAAACCAGCCCCAGGTAACAAAGCCCAGATACAAGGGTGGGTCAGGCCAGGTGGAGACATCTGATCAGTATGGGCCCCGCCCTTTGGGAGCCTTTTCCGCGCCAATTCTAACCAAGGTGATAGGCTAGGTCAAATGTCTACTATAGGGTGAACTGTAATTCAATTGGTCACCTAGCATCACTGTGCAGCTTTCTCTGTGTGTTACAATCTCATTGGCCACCTGTGCCTGGCCAGGCCTGACCCCATGGCCTTTGCCCTTAGAAACTAGTCTGTGAAACAGAGAAGGGTCGCCCTCTCTATAAGAGGCGAGGCTCTGGCCAGTCAGTTTGATTCTTGATGCTTGGCATAAAATAAAGCTTTGCTTGACCTTCGCTTTGTATCAGTTTCACTCCTTTAATCACAGACCCATTATTGGGACATAACATCCACTTCCAAGTTTGAGATATATTTGGCTATAAGTTGCTGTTTATTTTCCCTCATTACTGAGCTGTTTTAAAATATAAGGCCATAGTTCTTTTATGTTTAGAAATATAGGATTATAGTTTATCATTCCCACATTTTTGTTTACCCCCCTAAATTACAATGTTACTTCTGGCGCCAGTACTGCTAGGACATTAGTTCATCTGAGTTTAGAATATATTATTATGACCAATAATGACAGATCCTCTGATGGAGCCTAAAAACAGCAGATTAATAAAGGGCTAGTTTGCCCTTCTCAGGAAACAGCCAATTCAGAGCATCTATTTATATGTGCTCTTGGGAGTGAAGGAGCATGTAATTTGTCCTTTAAGGCTTATGTCTTTCATTTATATAAGAAACATAACCAGTTTGAAGTATCACCAATAGTTTGTCTTCAGTATGGTAGTTAAGGTTGGGATAACTATAGTGTACATAAATGTCCAACAAATACAGATAAAAATGATAAATGTGATTTTAAAATAAACATTTTCTAAGATTACTAACCTTAAGTTTGGAAAACTGTCTCATTATCCATTTTACTTTTTTTTTCCCAGTAAAAACAAACAAACAAACAAAAAACCAAAGTGATCTGTAAACTTCTTTCCCTTGCACCTGCACTTGTTGGTGGAGAAAAAGAAACCTTCATTGTCATTTGGCCCTAACTCAGCCTAACAAAGAGGCCCTTATTATGGGAATCTGAAAATGTCTTTAAACTTTTGTCTTTGGAAGAGGAAAAATACCAGCCATTGTTCCCTTTCTCTGTAGGATGTAAGTGGCTTTGAGAGCAGAGTCCCAGGAGGAACAGCAAAAGAAAAAGCCTTTTCTGCAGGTCTGTGATTGTTCCCAATGGTCCCAGAAGGAAAATCTGTGCAGCATACTATATGAGATCCCTGCACATTTGCCATTTTATACCCTGTGCGATTTCTGTCCTGTCTGGCTATTGCTTGCAGCAGAATCTATGGCATCATTTGTTATAGCCAGCCATCGGAGCCCAAGCTATGCCTCTGCAGAAGATGATCAGTTATATACAGGACACATCAGCAACCCTGCTTTTTAAGTTTTTTGTTTGTTTTAATTCCAGGATAGTTAACAGAGTGCTACATTAGTCTCAGGCACAATGTAGTGATTCAACAATCCTATACATTCCTCAGTGCTCATCATGATAATTATAGTCTTAATCTGTATCACCTAGACCACCCATCCCCACACCCACCTCTCCTCTGGTAACCATCAGTTTGTTCTCTGCAGTTAAGACTCTGTATCTTGGTTTGTCTTTCTTTTTGTTATATTTCTTAAAATCTATGATTCTACTGATTGCAAGAGGCAGGATTCTTGATCCATGTAAAATAAAAAGAGAAAGCTAGGAGTAGAAAAAAATGCTATCAAATTATGAAATGCCTTCAATTATAAGAGTCATAATTTTAGATAATTAAATGACAACATAATTTTAAATAGCTAAAATATAATAAATTGTTTCTTTCAAATCCTGAGTTGTTTAGCAGTATAGACAATATCATGGAATCAGACTGTCTACAGGGAAAAGATTGTGGTGAAAGTAAATAATAAACTTCTATTTTAAGATATCCTACTTTATATAAAGCAAGTAGAACTCACCAAAATGAGAAATTGTGAAACTTCTTAATAGACAAAACCTCCCTAACCCACCCATAACTTTTTTACTTAACATCTCACCCATAATTATAATTACCCATAATTACAACGGGTACCTAATGGTACTCTACCAAGATTCTCAGATGATTCTTGTGAACTTTAAAATTTGAGATGTGCCAGACAGGAACACAAATACACTGTTTCCAAGGTTTAGGTAAGAGGTATGAAGATCTGCTAACAGCTAGCTTATGAAAGAATGCTCATCTGCTCTGTTTTGTGAAATAATACAATTAACTTAGAATTCATGAACTTACAGTGTTTTGAACAGGTAATTGGAGGATATGTTTAAATATCAACATTTAATGATTATAAGATATTGTTTGTCTCCAAAGAATATTTCAAGTTTCATAGATTGCACATTTAGGTGGCAAGTCAATTTTGGGAGAGGGCTTTGTTTTACAAATGTTACAGTGAAGTGTTTTATTCAAATACCTATGAAAATCATCTATTCTGGAAATAAAGATTATATACATATACATATCCATGTAATTAACTATTCACTGTATTTTTATATTATTATTTAAATTCAAGTTAGTTAGCATTTAGTGTAGTATAGGTTTCAGGAGTAGAATTTAGTGATTCATCATTTACATACAACACCCAGTGCTCATTGTAATAAGTGTCCTCCTTAATGCCCATCACCCATTTAGCCCATCCCCCAAACTACCTCCCCTCCAGCAAGCCTCAGTTTATTCCTTATAGCTGAGTCTTTTATGGTTTGGCTCCCTGTTTTCATTTTTCTCTCCCTTCCCCTATGTTCATCTGTTTTAGTTCTTAAATTCCACATATGATGAAGTCATATTTGTCTTTCTCTGTCTCATTTCACTTAATCTAATATACACTAGTCCTATCCACTTTGTTACAAATGGCAAGATTTCATTCTTTTAGATGCCTGAAATTCCATTAGAATATTCCATTAATATGTCTATCTACACACTAATGTGTGTGTTTATACTAATATTCCATTGCATGTGTATATATACACTGCATCTTCTCTATTCATCAGTCAATGGACGTTTGGGCTCTCTCCATAATTTGGTGATGGTTGATAGTACTGCTATAAACATTGGGGTGCACGTGCCCCTTTGAATCAACATTTTTGTATCATTTGGGCAAGAACCTAGTAATCCAATTGCTGGGTTGTAAGGTAGTTCCATTTTGAACTTTCTGGGGAATGTCCCCATACTGTTTTGCAGAGTGACTGCAACAGATGTCACTCCTACAATCAGTGTAAGAGCGCTCCCCTTTCCTCACATCCTCATCAGCATCTGTTGTTTCCTAAGTTAATTTCAGTCAATTCCAGCAGGTGTGAGGTGGTAGCTCATGGTTTTGATTTGCATTTCCCTGATGAGTGATATTGAGCATCTCTTCATCTGTCTGTGTTCCTTGGAAAAGTGCCTATTCAGGTCTTCTGCCCATTTCTTAAATGCATTATTTGTTTTTGGGTGCCGAGTTTGATAAGTTCTTTTTAGATTTTGGATACTAACGCTTTATCCAATATGTCATTTGAAAATATCTTCTTCCATTGCATTGGTTGCCTTTTAGTTTTATTGATTGTTTCCTTCACTATGAAGAAAGCTTTTATCTTCATGAGGTCCCAATATTTCATTTTTGCCTTTGTTTCCCTTATGTGTCTAGGAAGTTGCTACAGCGGATGTAAAAGAGGTTGCTGCCTGCTTTCTCCTCTAGGATTTTGATGGCTTTCTGTTTGACATTGAAGTTTCTCGTTGATTTTGAATTTATTTTTATGAATGGTGTAAGAAAGGTCCACTTTCATTCTTCTTCATGAAGTTGTCTAGTTTTCCCAAGACCATTTCTTGAAGAGACTGTCTTTTTTCCACTGGATATTCTTTCCTGCTTTGTCAAAGATTTGTTGGTCACACAGTTGTGGGTCTATTTCTGGCTTCTCTAATCTGTCCCATTGATCTGTGTGTCTGTTTTTGTGCCAGTACCATACTGTCTTGATGATTATAGCTTTGTAATACAGTTTGAAGTCTGAAATTGAGAGGCCTCCCACTTTGCTTTTTCTTTGCAACATTACTATGGCTATTTGGGATCTTTTCTCGTTCCATACAAATTTAGAATTGTTGGTTCCAGCTCTGTGAAAAAAGGTGGTGTTATTTTTATAGGGATTGCACTGAATGTATAGATTACTTTGGGTAGTATAGACATTTAATAATACTTGTTCTTCGAACTCAAAAGCATGGAATGTTTTTCCATTCCTGTGTCCTCTTCAATTTATTTCAAAAGTAGAGTATTCAGAGTACTGATCTTTTACCTGTTTGGTTAGGTTTAATCCTAGGTATCGTATGGTTTTGGTGCAATTGTAAGTGGGATTGATTTCTTGACTTCTTTTTCTGCTGCCCTGAAATAATGGTGAGTTCTCTTATCCTTTTCTTCATACACATCAGTTTTTTGTTATTCAGGCCGATTAGGTTATATAACACACATACAAAACCTAGCTACATTTAATTCAACTAGAGGAGAAACATGATTTCTGTGTATAATCAATGAAGTGAAACAATCACCTGGAGTAGTGCTGAGCATCTGATTGGTACTCAACAGGTGTTCATTATACCATATAATTTTTTTCCAAATGAGAAAGGATAGACTGTTTTTGTCAGAGAGGAACCAGAGTAATTCCCTTCTATTTCCCATCCTCCAGATCTAAAGGGTTGAGACTTAAAATTTCAATTTAAGAGGTTGGCAGTATCTGTGAGTCTTGGGCATTTTTAATCTTCATTTGGTCATGTGATATAACATAATTCCTCTCTGTGCTCCTCCAAATGCAATTAAGGTAAATAAGTATGCCCAGGCTACAAAAGAAAATTAACAGGAAATTGGGAAACATTTTTTTCAGATAGCAAGTCCTTTGTATGACTTATTTCTATTTTTTAAGGTTTAGACTACCCTAGTTTGCTTTTGTGAAGATAAACTATGTTAAGTTTCTCCTAGGTTAAATGCAAAATAGAACTGAAAACACCAAATGTTACCATATAACAAAAAAAAAAAAAAAAGAAATGTTAAGCATTCTATATTCATAGAACAATTGTAACCAGGAAAAAGAAATGTTCCATATCAAAGTACACATTTATGAATATGAAAAACATACTATATATGATTTGATATAGAAAAACTATTTAGAATTATATTTGTATAAACTGAATACACAAACTTTTCTGGTATAGAATTACACTGTTTCTTTTTGAAATTTCACCTAGAGCTATTCATCATTTTATCATACCAAAACTACTATGCTTAAAAACTACTATACTTAGAATTGTGTCTAATTTACAACAGTTTGGGAAAAAACAATATCTGAAGAATATCCCATCTTCCAAATGATTAAAAAAAAATCTCCATTTATGTTTTCTTATTTTTCTTTATATCACATATCTTGCATATCAACTGTTAATATCTAATGCTCTTGATACTTTATCTTTTAAAATTTCATTTATAATCAATTATTTATAATATATGGAAAGAAAACTGATTTTTCTTATAATTTGATGTCATATCCTGCAATCTTACTAAACTTATTTCTAGAAGTTTTTAAATAAATTCTGTATTTTCTATGTAGATATTCATACTTTCTATAAATAAAGCTAATTTTATATCTTCCTTCCAAACCAGTATTTTAAAAATTATTTAAGTTTTCATTTGCCTTATTCACACTTGCTAAACCTCCTGTAAATCAAATCATTAAATAGAATTTGGGAGTTAACATCCTTGCTTCCTTCCCAATTTCATGGTGAAAACATACTGTTTTACACCATTAAATATGATATTAGCTGGGTTTTGTTGTTTTTTTTTTTTGTTAAAGCCTTTAATCACATTAAAGTTTCCCTTTATTCTTATTTATGAAAGTTTTTATCATGAATAGAAGTTTATTTTGTAAATTTCTTTTTTCTATAACTATTAGTTTAATCATGTCTTTCCTTTTTTTCTTTTCTATTATATTCTGGTCTGTGATACAGTAAAATTCATTTACTGATTGGTACATGCTGTGCCAGTTTTACATTCTAAATATCCTCTTGATCACAGTGTATTATCCTTTTTAAATATTGCTGAATTCAACTTATTAATAAAGATTTTTACAATTATGTTCATGAGGGATATAGGTCTTTAGTTTTCTCTGTTGATACTAGTTTTATATGGTTTTGGGAACCTCATAAAATGAATTGAAAAATATTTTTCCTTTTTTTTTTTATTTTCCCCCCAGGAAGTGTCCATGTCGAATTGGTTTTATTCTTTTTTTGTGCTTTTAGCAGAACTTACTATGAAGCCTTCCAGGTCTGAAGATTTCTTTGTGGAAAAGTGTATAACTAAATTCTATTCTGTAAAAGATGTACTATTTAGGCTATCTACTTCTTGAGTAAACATTTTGGTGTCTCCTCCAAATTTTTTCTATTCCATATATCATTAAATGTTGTCTATGCTTAAATATCTCATTTTCCTTTTTTTTTTTTAAGATTTTATTTATTTATTTGACAGAGATCACAAGTAGGCAGAGAGGCAGGCAGAGAGAGGAAGGGAAGCAGGCTCCCTGCCGAGCAGAGAGACCGATGCAGGGCTCAATCCCAGGACCCTGAGAGCATGACCTGAGCCAAAGGCAGAAGCTTTAACCCACTGAGCCACCCAGGTGCCCCCCCCCCTTTTAAGATTATTTGAGAGAGAGAAAAAGAGGAAAAAGAGAGGAAAAAAAGTGAGCAACCAGAGGGAGGGGCAAAGTGAGTAAATCTCAAGCAAACTCCCTGCTGAGCCTAGAGCCCAATGCAGGATTTTATCTTACAACCCTGAGATCTATGGTGAACTGAGAACCAAAACCACAAGTTGGATGTTTGACTGACTGAACCACCTAGGTACCCCTCATTTTCCTTTTTTTTTTTTTTTTTTTTTGCTTGGCAGACAGAGATCACAAGTAGGCAGAGAAACAGGCAGAGAGAGAGGAGGAAGCAGGCTCCCCACAGAGCAGAGAGCCGGATGCAGGGCTCAATCCCAGAAGTCTGGGATCATGACTTGAGCTGAATGCAGAGGCTTTAACCCACTGAGCCACCCAGGCGCCCCTCATTTTCCTTTCAATAAATGTCTGGGATATATGTATACAATAACTACTATTTTATTTCTGAAGTTTGCAATTTTTATTTTCCCTTGGCTTTCTTGATCAGTCTAGCTAGCAGTTAACAGATTATTGATCTTTTCAAATATACAGGTTTTAATTCATTTTTTGTTTTTCCATTTTTAATTTGTGCTATTATTGTTATTTCTAATTGTTTTGAATTTAATTTTCTCTCCTGTATCTAGTTTGAACCGTAGGTAATTGGTTAACAACTTTTTCTTCCACTAATATGAGTATTTAATATGGATAATTCCAGTTACACTATGGTGGTATACATTCATAAGGGTCCATCTCTTGTACCAATTACATCTAAAAGTTCTGGACTTAAATTCCCAAAACTTATCCACAACAGAGATCACCAACATAGATGTGAACAATCCATTTTACCACCTTAGTGCTATGGTAACTTTGGTTTCCTCTTTACTCTCATCCATGGAGTTAAAACACAACTATATTTTTCCACACATTTTGCAGGACAATGGAAGTATTAATTGTTGCCTCAATTTTGTGGAACCAGCTAAGAAGAATCAGGAAGATTCTGTGTACTTGTTTCTCAGTTCCTTTCTCTAAATGAAAAATATAGTCAAGCCTAAAGTCCGAAAATTCCATCTTAAGATTACTTGAGAAAATATTCCAATACGACAATTCTCTTTTCCTTGGGAGCTGATAACATCAAGAATTAAAGTGAAGTCACACATCAACTAACAGAAATAAAACCATCAGGTCTAATCTTTTATACTCCTTGAACAATAATAACATGCCAGGAGAAAAATGTGGAGTTTATTATCTATAAATAACCATGGTTAATTACAATGCATATTTATAAGGCAAATGATTATTTGCTAAGCTGTGAGATTTGCCCACTGATCTAGAAAGAAGGTCACTAGTTAGAATTTTTGTAATGTTTGAAAAATGATTTAAATAATAGCCCATGAGCAATTGAAAAATAATTCAAAGTGATCAAGAAATTTCTAGTCAATTAATTTCTCTTAATCTTAAATCAGAATCATAACCAGCATATCAGAATCAACCTAGAATATTAGTTGATTTAGAGGAGAGAAGGAGGAAATATCTTATTTCTCATATGTGTTCATCAAGGACTCTGGTGTTCATCCATAAAGAACATCTTAAAGGTAGCATCACCTTTCATTGGATTATTATAACAAACGTATCTCTTTTTTATTTCTAATTTTAACTTTTTAAAATTTGTCTTTTTTTAGAAAAAGATTTATTTTAGAGAGAGATTGAGAGAAAGAAAGAGAGCATGTGTGGGGAGGAGGGAGGGAATCTCAAGAAGACTCCCCACTGCATGGGGAGCTCAACATTGGGCTCAATCTCACACCCCTGAGACCATGACCTGAGCCAAAACCAAGAGTCAGATGCTCAACCAAATGAGCCACCCAGGAGCCCTTAAAGAAGGCATCTTAAAAGCCAGAATTACAGAGTCTGATTATTTTTTATAGTTGGCATAGGAATATCTGCTTAATATATATATAATGAAATCTCTTCCCCCATCCTAAGTAATATTGAGTGACTTTGATATAGAAAGAAAGAATATTGCTCAATAAACTAGTTAGGGTCTTTTTAAGATTTTTTTTTTATTTGACAGAGATCACAAGTAGGCAAGAAAGGCAGGCAGGGAGAGAGAGGAGGAAGCAGGCTCTCCGCGGAGCAGAGAGCCCAATGTGGGGCTCCATCCCAGGACCCTGGGATCATGACCTGAGCCAAAAGCAGAGGCTTTAACCCACTGAGCCACCCAGGCACCCTAGTTAGGGTCTTTTGATGTCAAAATATGTTAATATATAGAGGTCAATGAGAAGATCCTTATATATTAGATGAAGTATAGAGGAAAATCTATTAAACTATTAAAGTTATCTATAGTTCAGATGTCGACTTTTTAATGTGATATCCACCTAACATTATATATTTTTCTTGAATTTTTACAATTTAATGAAAACAATTTTTAGTTTGTATATAATGAGTTACTGATTTGTGTTTGTTCCCTGGCTTTCTAAAGACATACATTTGGGATAAGCAAATTTTTTAAAGCATACTCCACATCATTTGAGGGCTGTCTTTTTTTTTCCTCCTGAGCACAAATCAAATTTTGTTTAAAAACATTTGGCTGACTTGTCTTGAATAGTTTACTATTAAAGACCTGAAAGCTATTCCTGTTATAATTACCTTATTCTCCATCTCAGAACTCTATTTTAGGAAAGAGCAAGAATTCATTGTGGTTTATTAGTGAACAATCTATAGAATAAATAAAACCAGTAAGCCTATTAGTAAGCAGAGTAACTCACTGGGAAATTATTTATTTATTGTAGTAAGAAGCATGCCTCTTCCAATAAGTGACAGATTTGAAGTACAGTGGATGTAAGCATTTTTGCACATCCAGTAAAATGTAATTTGGGAATTTGTTTCCTCAGTGATAATAAATCCTTATTTCCTTCATGAAATGATATGTGCTGTTTGCTTGACATTGCATCCAACTTAATTTGACTTAGCAGAAACCCCTAAAAAAGTATTCATTCATATTTGTAAACTTTAAACAATAAACCAGCCCATATGGCATCCCTAAAAGACCTTGAAGTGACAGTGAGACTATAAACAGAACAGATTAAGTTTACACTGTATTTATTTGGAGTTTTAGCCTTTTCAAAAAAAATTATGGAACATTCTTTTATCATACTTAGTAAGTGATAGATGAATTTGAATTACCAGCACTTACATCAGCCTAACCTATGAAATGTAAGCCTATTTCATAAATGTGGTGAAGCATAAGTGAAATCACAAATTATACCTATATAAGTTAACATTACTCTCTCCCTTATGGTTCTATCTAAGTGTATTTTCTTCTTTATCTGATCATCATTTACCTCTTATTTTACAGAGATTTAATTTGATTAAAAGCTAAACATAAATTTTACTTATAACCTACTGTAACACACATAATTATATATACTTACATATATTATTACATGTCATCTATATGATATATAATTATATCATCCAAATCATCATATACAGATGGAAGAGCAGATATTACTCTTTGCATTTTTCTTGTGAACATGGAAGCTCAGAAATATTTATTGATTTGCACCAGATGAACAGCTAACATTACTCAGAGTCCAAATTTCAGTCCACGTCTGTCTTGTGATTCCAAATCTTTTGCTCTTTCATTCTGTTTCCCACCTAAGCCAAATACACATTCTTGATCATCAGTCTATTTGCCTGACCATTTCTCCCTTCCCTATCTAGTATATCAAAACTCACTTTCCTCAAGCCTGCGTGAATATCCTTCCTTCTCTCAATAAAGGATTCTACCATCCATTTCATGGAGAACATCAAGAATACCAAGCACATCCATTTATCGTACCAGAAGTTATCTGTACTACCCACTATGTCCTTTTGCAGTATCAGAGGAAACTGTATCTACTCATGCTCAAGGTTGATTTTTCAACACCTTTGTCTTTAAAATGATCTCACATTTTCTTCGGGACAATCTGGAAGTGCTATTCTTTGTTCTACTTTTGTTTCTGTCTGTACTTCATTCGTTTCCATATTGACTCTACCTATCAGTTTATATTTCTCTTTAATGTAAAATACAAGTTTTAAGAGAAATAAAATACAAGTTGTTCCACTTCTCTATCTTCCACTTACTCTTCAAGTGGCTATAGTTTGGTACTACTCCAATGATTCCCTAATTGTCAATAAAAGGTTGATTGTCACCTTATTTTACTCAAATTCTCTGCAGATGACATTTCATCAATCCCTTCCTCTTGAACTATCTTCTGTGGCTTCTAGTTCATCTCTTTATGACAACTGGTGCTTTCAGAACTTTGTCCTTGACTCTCTTCAATTTTCATATTACATATTCTTTTAAATTATTTCTTTCATTTATATGTCAACAGCTACCACCTATAGACTAACTCAATGACAGAATTAACTAAAATTTATGATCCCCCTAACTTAATATAGAATTGTCACTAGGATAAGATGTGCAGCTGGGTTCTACATTTCTCAGCTGTGTGTGAAACACTGCCAATGTCACCTAAGCTTGTATCCTGTGTCCCTGACTTTTAACTAGGTGGCATCTCTTGATACTCTCATCTTAGAATGACCTTTCCTCAACCTCTGACTCCCCTCCACCTCCATCCACGTGGAAAATGCCTACTTTTAACACTCAGCTAGGAGACAACTTTCCAATAAAAAATTTCCTTCCTACTACAGAATTCTTATCCACATATTACATACTTGTCTCATTTTAGATAGTAAGCCTTTCAAAGCCAAAAACCACATATTTAGTGTCTCATCCCCAACATCTAACATAGAACCTAGCACAGAGTAAAAATTAAATATTTGTTATGTGAATAAATTCCTACAACTTTCTGGCATGGTAGTGTGAACTCTCCAATAGAAACTGAGTAAAAGTATTTACAGGATTAATTTTCTCTATTAAGTCCTTTTTCCCCAGTATTTTAACCCATGTAAAATACTACCAGAAGTTTTAACAATACACAACATAGAAAAAGTGTTCAGGAATTTGATATTTCTCAAATAGCATTTTCAAAATAATGGTAAGGATAACTGATGTGAATATACTTTCCACATATTAAAAATTTAGTAAAGGATGAAATGTCACAGATGCTGCTTGTTCTTTCATAAGATAATTATAATCAGACAGAGGGGTTTCTTCATCATTGCTTAATAGGATTCACAACTGTGGTTACATACCTCTATACCTACTTTCTTCATAGGTTTTTGTTGTTGTTGGGGTTTTTTTTTTAGGAGTTTATAGCAGAGAACAGGTTAAAATCAGTACAAAGAATTCCTTGTGGATTAAGAAGACTCATAAAGGAAGATATAAATGCTCATGATTTTTTCTAACTTCTGATACATTGCTCATTGGGTCAATCCACATAATGAAATTTTCTTTCCTTTCTGAGAATATCTAAGATATCACCATCAACTTCATTTTCGTAGTCATTTGCAATGAAATTTTTAACCAGTTGTGTGTAATTAATTATCAAGGGAATCTTCATTTAGTGCTAAATTTATTTAGCTTTTACTTCATGTATAAAAATATAAGGTGTCATGCACATGAAAAATCTATTAGATAAATGTTATTGATCATTGATCCATTTTTGATGAGATGACTTACTTTAGTTAAGGCAATGTAACTTTGATATCCAACAGACACTGGAAGTTATTTGGGCTTTGTTACCAGAAATGGGTTTACATGGATCAGTTAGACTTATATTTGCCTCTTCACTACTCAAGAGCTCTGGGTCTTAGATGATTTATCTTACTGCCAATTCTAACTCCAGTTAGGTGAGGATGCTCTAGTGGAACAGAAGAAGGGCCCTGCAAACGCAAAGTCCAGCATTCTTCTTATGGTTCTTATGGTTCATTTCCAACTGCTGGATATTGCTGCTCTGGAAGCTTAAATATTATTTACATCAAGAACTTTATGTATCTTGTAACATTACTCTCTGCTGTATTGCCCCTCGGAATGTGAAGGCACCTCTCTGTTTTATCCTTTGGCTAATGCCTGCTTAATTATAAATTATCTTTTGTCTGATGCCTAAAATTATTTTTATGTTCACTTTATCTTATTTGTTGCTATTTTTTTTTCAAATGACAAGTAGAATCAGAGGTCATGAAACTTTTAACTTTTTTGTATTAACATTCAAATAATTACAGTATATATATATATATATTTTTTAAGTACAAAATGAAAATATCCTCTTAAAAAAAATGAAAATCTCCTCTTAACAATGATCAAAACTCTGTGTTACTATTTGGGACCTTTTTGATTTGATGAATACTTAGTGTCCCTAAATAGTCTGGCTAACTGTATATACTATGCTTGGGGTAATCTGATAAGAATTTAATTTATATATGTTCATATTACCTATTTTTTGTGTGAACAATATATATTTTAACTATATAGAATTAATATTTGCTGAAATTGAAGGAACAATTTTGGTTCTTCCATTAATTTGATTGCTTTAGATGAAAATAGCCGGTTATTGTATTCAAGTGCTTAACATAAAAGTCATGTTAAAAGTTTATGTAAATGTATGTACCAAGATGAAGTTTCAGACAAGATGCTATCTGGTGGGTCAATGAATATCAAAAACCTGTTTTGTTTGTTTCTCTTTACTCTCTTCTCCCTTAATTTTGGCTTCTTCTAATGGTGGTTTCCCTTTTGAGGCAAAGATAACAAACAAATTCTGAGGAATATGTTTCTTGATTCATAATAAGCAAGAACAATAATGATAGTCTGTTCCCCAGCATTTCCAACAACATACCAGGAAAAGACTGAATGAGAGGTCCTATGTGCCCAATTAGACCTAGTATTCTTGGGATAATGATGAGTTGATTGGTTTACTCTTGCATTTCTCTATTCTTGAAAAAATAACAGGCCGAGACATCAGATAGAATATCTTAAACTTGATCATTAAAAACACAAAGTATCATTAGTCTTATAAAAGTCTCATAGCTTGACTTATTTAAGTCAAGCAGAGAGTCAATTATCATATGGTTTCACTTATTTGTGGAGCATAACAAATAACATGGAGGACATGAGGAGATGAAGAGGAGAAGGGAGTTGAGGGAAATTGGAAGGGGAGGTGAACCATGAGAGACTATGGACTCTGAAAAACCTGTGGGGTTTTGAAGGGCAGGGGAGGTGGGGGGTTAAGGGGGCCAGGTGGTGGGTATTGAGGGCACCGTACTGCATGGAGCACTGGGTGTGGTACAAAAACAATGAATACTGTTACACTGAAAAGAAATTTTAAAAAAATTCTCATAGCTGATAATAATGTTAAAATATTCAAATCAGAATGGTGATCACCAAGAGAAAACATGAATATAGTGATGCCACAGATGTCTACCATGTTTATCCTTGAATATGATTTAGCTTTGAAAATGAAAATGATTTGATATTTCTCATGACTTCTCAGATGAGTTCTATCTAAAGAGAACATGTCAGTCTGAAAACAACATCTCTTTATATTCATTCTCTTATTCATCAGAGGGCATAATTGCTATGTAGTCTGACAGGATTTCATTTAAGTAGAGGATATTTGAGAAATGCCCTGCTTTCCTCTTAATTGTAGATGTATTTATATCGCAAATCATACAGAAATAACTGAAATTTAGCAATTTATGCTAATTTTGATTTACAAATTTCTTACCAATATGTGATAAACAGACATCAATCTGGAAGGAATTTTTTAAATATAATTTGGAAATTTGCCTTCTATTTAGAGCAGCATTGCAACTTAATGATGTCTTTATGCTTAAAATTTTATTAAAAATGTAAACAAAGTATATATGAAATTAAAGAAACTACTGGGGTATCTGCACACTTATTTCTTGAGAATGACAGTCTATCACATGTCTGCATAGCAACTTTTGTTTTTCCAAGTGATTACAGCATGAATAGAAAAAGAAATTTGACTTGAGAATAAAAAATGGAAAACTTCATATTAAAAATAAGTCTTTAAACTGACCCTGAGCACCTAGAGCATTTCATAAATACCAGTTGAATTTATGTAAACATTGGATTGGTCTAGCCTTTTGTTTAATAATACTTTATGCTTGAAGTAATGCTCTATGGTTATAAAATTTAAAATATATAGTCATAATAAGATACTAAAAATATAAAGAATAATTTTAAGTGCCTTAAATTTTACTGCACAGAGGTACCATATTTTAAATGGAGTATTCTTTCTTCTCATTTCTTCCCTATTTCTCTAACCAGATGAATAAAATAACACAATCATAAGTGTCTATTAAATCTGAGCATGTGAACAAACAAGTTGCCTTACAGGAAAGGCTACCATAGCTGCACTTGAATTTCTCTAGCCTCAGAACTACACCAGTCACAGAGGAAAAAAAAATCTAAAAGGCTTCCAAAACCTTTTTCTGGAAGCATTTTTTTATGTTCCTACTGTAGCTATAGCAACTGCAACTGCATCAAGGATTGTTTCCTTTCACCTCTGTACCTATTCTGCCCATTCAAGCTATTGGCCTTCACCTACAGCTTGGTAATTTAAAACTGTAGTTGTTCAATAAGTATTTATGCACCTACTCTGTGTTAAAATTTTTCTAGGTTTTGGGCAGATAATAATGAATAAAATTCACAGTCTATACTCCTGCAGACGGCATTAGAAAAACACTGAACCAGTATAAATGAGCAGTACAGGGAACAAGGTATATAATTCATGGCAAGAACAAACTTGTCTGGGGTTCACAAGTCTTCCTTAAGGAAGGTATTTTATGACATTAAATAAACAAAGAATTAAGTCTGTATTTATAGTGTGTGAGTGAGTTGAAAGAGGGTTTGTAACATATGATTTATATAATGCAATAATGTATGCAAAGACCTTGAGATTAAAAAGAACAAAAAAGATAAAGAAAATGGGCCACTGAATGGCTAGAATGTATCCTAAAGAGATGGGTAAGAGGCAAACATGATTTATCTCATAGGACAATACCAGTGTTAGTATTTTGAACCTTTATTGAGAACAGAAGATAAAGAGCTTTAGACAGAAAAGTGAAATAAAATTATTTTTTAAAGTCTAATTTTATTGTAGAGATTATCTTGAAAGAGAAAGAATAACTCTCTGGGGTCCATATAGGCTAGGAGATGGTACAATAATCAAGGTAAGTAATGATACAAGTAGGGCTTAGGATGATGACAAAGGAAATGAGAAAAAAAAATCAGTCGACTTAGGAGCTATTTAGACAGGGAAATTAATGCTTGGTAATTGACTATGGGGTTAAGATACAAATCTAGGGTCAAATAAAAAATTCCATGTACACTAGGAGTAAGGCATTTGTGGAGCTATTTGTTGAGATAGCAAACACCAGAGGAAAAGCAAGTTGGGGAGGGTAAGGATCATTTTTTTAAATTTTAGACATATAATTTAGTCAGGTACAAGTATGAAGTAGAAAAGTGCATATCTAAAACAAGAGAAAACTCTTCAGTGGAGATGTAAATTTGATAATTTTTTAAATATGAATAGCAACTGAATTCATAGCAAAGGGTGAGGCTAGCTTGGGAGATGGAAAGCTGTCCTCAAATAAAACATCAAAGGACTACAACATTGCATTGTTAAGGTCATATGAAAGAGATGATAGGGAAGCCAAAAAATTTTAAAGAAAACAAGGAGAATTTAATGCCATGCATAAAAGAAAAGTATGTTAGGCTGGAGATAAGCCTTAGAATGTAAAAGACTATTTGTTGTCTGTATGCCAGTGACTTTCTAAGCAGAAATAATCATGAAATCAAAGAAAGTTTTATTTACTTTTTAAAGATAAAGTAATCTCAAAGATTAAAATATGAAGTCAATCAAATTACAGCATGGAAAAATGAAAGAAATACCATCTTCTCAGTACATAATTGAAGAAAAATATAAATTTAGACTTCAAAATGATTGAATTCTACCACTTTTTAGAACCTATCTGCTAAGGTCTGAATGTTTGTGTCCTCCCAAAATTAGTATGCTGAAATCCTAATGCCTACTATGATGATATTTAGGAGGTGGGGCATTTGCTGCTGATTAAGTCATGAGAGACCTCTTGAACCTTCTGCCATGTCAGGACGCAAGAGAAATCTGTGGCCTAGAATAAGTCCCTTACCTCACTATGTGGGCACCCTGATCTCTAACTTTCAGTGTCTAGAATAGTGAGAAACTTTTCTGTTCTTTATAAGTTATCCAGATTCTGGTATTTTGTTATATCAGCCTGAACAGACTAAGACACTAAAGAAATACTCTGAAGTTCAGTTCAGATGATAAAATAAAGAGCCGTAATTTCTTGGGAGCAGAGATAAAATTATGCTTCTATGTTAGGACACTTCCATGCACAACCAGATTTTTCTAGGCATGGGATGCAAATGCATGCATGTTTCCTAGGGTCCAGATAGCCAAGAGAGGAAAGCTTGTGTAAGGTATTCTATAGTACCTAGAATAGTGGCAGGATCCCAACAAGAAATGTAGATGAGACCGCAGGGCCTGAAAAAAAAAGCTCCCAAGCAATAACCAGAGATAAAAATGTATTCACTTAAGTCAAGGGAAGTTTTTTAGAAAAAAAAAACAAAAACAAACAAATAAAGAAGACCCACAAATATGCCATCCACAAATCTCACCTCTGACCTATAGACACGGGAGTAGAATTTAATGATTTGTCACTTACATAAAAACCCAGTGCTCATCACATTTGCCCTCCTTAATACCCATCAGCCATTTTATCACCTTCCCTGCCTACCTCCCCTCCATCAACAGTTTGTTGTCTATAGTTAAGAGTTTCTTACAGTTTTCATCCTTTTTTTAAAAAACAGACTTTAAGGGATGCCTGGGTGGCTCAGTCGGTTAAGTGACTGCCGTCGGTTCAGGTCACGATCCCAGCATCCTGGGATGGAGTCCAGCATTGGGCTCCTTGCTCGGCAGGGAGCCTGCTTCTCCCTCTGCCTCTGCCTGCCTCTCTGTCTGCTTGTCCTCACTCTCTCTGACAAATAAATAAATAAATAAAATATTAAAAAAAAAGGACTTTAAAGCAAGGACAAGAGATAAAGAAGGGCATTACATAATGTTAAAGAGATCAAACCAATAAGATATGACAAGTATAAATATCTATGCACCCAGCATTAGCACACCTAAAAACATAGACCAAATATTAACAGACATAAAGAAGAAATTGACAGCAACACAAAAATAGGGTATTTTAACAACTTATTTTATTTAAAGATTTTATTTATTTGACAGAGAGAGAGAGAGATCACAAGTAGGCAGAGATAGATGCAGGCAGAGAGAGAGGGGGAAGCTGGCTCCCTGCTGAGCAGAGAGCCCGATGTGGGCCTCAATCCCAGGATGCTGAGACCTGAGCCTAAGGCAGAGTTTTAACCTGCTGAGCCACCCAGGTACCCCACAACAAACTTATTTTAATGGATCCATCATGGGGGGGGGGATCTTTAAGGAAAACATATTTTGAATGACACATTAGACCAAATAGACATAACAAATATATATATGGATCATTTTATCCCCAAACAATAGAATACCCATTCCCTTCAAGTGCACTTGGAAAAATCTCCAGGACAGATCATATGTTAGGTCACAAAACACATTTCAATAAATTTAAGAATGATATTATATCAAACATCATTTCTGACCACTATGGTATGAAATTAGAACTATAAGAAAAATAACTGGACAAATAACATGGTGGAGAGGGGAGAAAGAGAGGCAGACCAAGATATTTCATTCATATGTGGACTTCAAGAAACAAATGACCATAAGAGGAAGAAAAAGAAGCAAGAAAAATACTAGGAGAAAATATAAACATATGGAGGCTAAACAGCATATTAATCAATGGATAAACAAAGAAATCAAAGAAGAATTTTAAAAAATACATGGAGACAAAAATGAAAACACAATGGTATTTGGCATACAGTGAAAGTACTTGGAAGTTTAGGGATGCCTGGGTGGCTCAGTCAGTTAAACATCTGCTTTCAGCTCAGGTCATGATCCCAGGGTCTTGGGATCAAGCCCCACATTAGGCTCTCTGCTCAGCAAGGAGACCTGGTTCTCCCTGCTCCCCCAGCTTGTGTTCTATCAAATAAATAAGATCTTAAAAAAAAAAAAAGGGGGGGGGAACCTTTACAAGCCTACCTCAAGAAGAAAGAAAAATCTCAGACAATCTGACCTTGGGCTTAAAAAAACTAGAAAATACCGTGAAAGCCTGAAGTTAGAAGGGAAGAAATAATAAAGATGAAAGCAGAAGTAAATTAGAGACTTGAAAAACCAAAATAGCAAAGAAAAGCTGGTTCTTTGGAAAGATAAACAAAACTGATAAAACTTTTGCCAGACTCATCAAGAAAAAAAAAGAGAGGACTCAAAATCACAAGTAAAAGAGGAAATATAACCACTGATACGATAGACATGGAAAGGATTATGAGAATACTACAAAATATTATATGCCAAATTAGACAATCCAGAAGGAAGGGTTAAATTCATAGAAATATACAACCTTCTTAAACTGAATCAGGAAAAATTGGATATCTAAACAGATGGATTACTAGTAAAGAAATTAAATCAGTAATAAAATAACTCTCAACAAAAGTCCAGGACCAGATGGATTCATAGGTGAATTCTACAGAACATTTAAAGAAGAGTTAAAACCTATACTTCTCAAACTATTTCAAAAGGTAGAAGAGGATACTTATACAAGGCCAGCATTACCCTGATTAAAAAAAAAAACAAACAAACAAAAAAAAAAACAGACAAGGACACTACCAAAAAAATAAAATAAAAAAATAAAAAAACATCCAACATACATGCAAAAATCTTCAACAAAATATTTTAAAAACTTAAGTCAACAATACATTTAAAGGATCATTCACCACAATCAAGTTACATTTATTCCCAGGAATACAAAGATATTTGAATATCCTCAGACCACAATATAACATACCACATTAACAAGATTTAGAATAAAAAAATCATGATCATCTCAGTAGATGCAGAAAAAGCTTTTGACAAAACACAAAATCAATTCATAAGAATTTTCAATGTGAGTTTAAAGAGATATATCTCAACATTTAAAAAGCCATATATGAAAAATTCACTGCTAATATCATACTGAACAGTGAAAAACTGAATTTCCTCCAAGATCAGGAAAAAAACTAGGTGGTCCACTCTCACCTCTTTTAATCACATAGTAGTAGAAGCCCTAGCCACAAAATCAGGCAAGAAATAAGGCATCTAAATGTGTAAGAAAAACATAAAACTGTCATTATTTGCAAATAACATAATACCTTACATAAAAATAACTAAAAAATCCAACAAAAACACTAAAGTAATAAATTATGTTGCAAGGTAAAAATTAATATACAAAAATCTGTTGCATTTTTATATAATAACAAAGTGGCAGAATGAGAAATTTAAAAAAAAATTTACAATAGCACAAGAAAGAATAAAATATCTAGGAATAAACTTAACCAAAATGTTAAAACACCTGTATTCTGGAAACTATAAAACACTGATGAAAGAAATTAAAGATGATATAAACAAAGTAAAAAATGAAATGCTCATGGATTGGAAAAATGTTTAAAAAAAAGTTCAAACTACCTTCCAAAATCGACAGAATCAGTATAATCCCTATCAAATACCAGTGACCATTTTCAGAGTACTAAAACAAATAGTCATGAGATTTGTATGAACCACAGTAAATCTGCAATAATCGAAGCAATCTTGAGAAAGGAAAAAAGGCTGAAGTTATCACAATTTCAGATTTCAAGATACACTCCAGAACTAAAGAATACAGCATGTTACTTGCACAAAAACACATAGACAAAGGGAATAGGATAGAGAACTCAGAAATAAATCTGTGCTTATATGGTCAATCATCAGAAAAAGGAGACAAGAACATACAATGCAAAAAGTACAGTCTTCTCAATAGTCTCAACTGTTGGTAAAATTAGACAGCTACATACAAAGAATAAAACTGGACAATTTTTTTTTACATCATACACAAAAATAAACTAAAATGGATTAAAGTCTTAAATGTGAGACCTGAAGCCATAAAAATCCTAGGGAAAACAAACAAAAACCATACTTTGACCTTGACCCTAGCAACTTTTTTCTAGAAATGTCTCCCCAAGCTAGGGAAATAAAAGCAAAAATAAACTATTAGGACTATGCCAAAATAAAAAGCTTTTCAGAGCAGGGAAATAATAAACAAAATATAAATGCAATCTGCTGAATAGGAGGAAATCTGCAAATAATATATTTGATAATATCCAAAATACATAAACAAATTTTACAACTCACAACCAGAAAGAAAACAGCCCAATGAAAACATGGGCAGAGGACCTGAATAAACATTTTTCCAAGTAAGACACAGATTGTCAACAGATAAATGAAGAAATTCTCAGCATCACAAATCATCAGGAAAATGCAAATCAAAACCACAATAAGATATTATTTCATACCAGTAAAAAATGGCTAGAATAAAAAAGACAAGAAATAACAAGTGTCAACAAGATTGTAGAGAAAAAGGAATGCTGGTACACACTGGTGGGAATTACTATAAATTTGTGCATTCACTATGGGAAAGAGAGGTCCCTCAAAAAATTAAAAATAGAAATACCATATGAACTGGTAATTCCATTACTGAGCATTTACTCAAAAAAAACAAAAGCAGTAATTTGAAAAGCTATATGCATCCCTATATTTATCACAGCATTATACATAATTGCCAAGGTATGGAAATAACCTGTCAACAGATGAATGGATTAAGAAGACATATTATAAGCCTGATGATTCACAGACCTGTACGCCTGGGGCAAGTAATACATTATATGTTAATAAATATAATTTTTTAAAAAGAAGACATATTATACACATATATATAATGGAATATTATTCAGCCATAGAAAAGAAGGAGATCCTACCTTTTACAACAGCATGGATGGACTCACAGGGTATTAAGTGAAATAAGTCAGAAAAAGACAAATATATAATTTCACTGTTCCTTTTTATGGCTTTAGCATCAACTTTTTAAAATTTAAGTTCCATTAGCCAACATATAGTATATCATTAGTTTTGATATAATGTTCAATGATCTGTTAGTTGTGTATAACACCCAGTGCTCATCAAATCACATGCCCTCCTTAATACCCATCACCCAGTTACCCAATCCTGCCATCCTTCTCCCTATCTGCACCCTCAGTTTGTTTCCTGGAGTTAAGAGTCTCTCCTGATTTGTCTCCCTTTCTGATTTCTCCCTGTTCAGTTTTCCCTCCTATCCCCTATTGTCATCTGCATTATTTTATATATTCCACATATGAGTGAAACCATATGACATTGTCTTTCATTAATTGATGATTTCACTTAGCATAATCCCCTCCAGTTCCATTCATATCAATGTAAATGGTAGGTATTCATCCTTTCTGATGGCTAAGTAATATTCCATTGCATATATGTACCACATCATTTTTATCCTGTCATCTGTTGAAGGACATCTTGGCTCCTTCCACAGTTTGGCTTTTGTGGACATTGCTGCTATGAACATGGGGATGCATGTGTCCCTTATTTGCACTACATTCATATCTTTAGGATAAAAACCCAGTAGTGCAACTGCTGGCTGGTAGGATAGTTCTATTTTTAACATCTTGAGGAACCTCCATTCTGTTTTCCAGGGTGGTTGTACCAGCTTGCTTGCATTCCCACCAAAAGTGTAAGTCCCACCACATCCTCATCAACATTTGTTGTTTGCGGTCTTGTTATTTCACCCATTTTAACTGGTGTGAGGTGGTATCTCATTATGGTTTTGATTTGTATTTCCCCAATGGCAAATGATGTGAGCATTTTTTTCATGTGTCTGTTGGCCATTAGTTTGTCTTTTTTAGAGAAGTGTCTGTTCATGTCTTCCGCCCATTTCTTGACTGGATTCTTTGTTTTCTGGGTGTTGAGTTTGCGAAGTTCTTTATAGATTTTGGATACTAACCCTTTATTTGGTATGTCATTTGCAAATATCTTCTCCCATTTTGTAGGTTACCTTTCAGTTTTGCTGACTGTATCCTTTGCTGTGCAGAAGATTTAATCTTGATGAAGTCCCAATAATTCATTTTTGCTTTTGTTTTTCTTAACTTTAGAAATGTATCTTGCAAGAAGTTGTTGTGGCCACAAAGAGGTTACTGCCTGTATTCTCCTTTAGTATTTTGAAGGATTTCTGTCTCACATTTAGATCTTTCATCCACTTTGAGTTTATCTTTGTGTATACTATGAGAGAATGATCTAGATTCATTCTTCTGTACGTGGCTGTCCAATTTTCCCAACACCATTTATTGAAGAGGCTGTCTTTTTTCCATTGGATATTCATTCCTGCTTTGTCAAAGATAAGTTGGCTATAGAGTTGAGGGTTCACTTCTGGGCTCTCTATTCTGTTCCACTGATCTGTGTCTGTTTTATGTCAGCACCATGATGTCTTGATCATAGCCTTGTAACATAGGTTGAAGTCAGGCACTGTGATGCCCTCAGCTTTGGTTTTCTTTTTCAACATTTCCTGGGTGATTCCATCTCTTTTCTGGTTCCATACACATTTTAGGATTGTTGGTTCCAACTTGTGAAAAATGTCAGTGGTATTTAGACAGGAATTCCATTGAATGTGTAAATTGCCTTGCCAGCATAGATATTTTAATAATGCTTATTTTTCCAAGCCATGAACATGGAATGTCTTTGCATTTCCCTATCTTCGTTGGTTTCTTTAAGTGTTCTGTAGTTTCTATGGTACAGATCCTTTACCTTTCTGATTAGGTTTATTCCTAGGTATCTTATGGTTTTCCTTAATTTCTTTTTCCAATCATGTTTATCTTCTGATATTTTCCCACAGATTTGCAACTCTGCACCTCCTACCATGCAAAGTGCAGTCTTTTACTGCTTGTAGATTTCCACATATATTTTCTTACATCTCAGGCTGCATTTGTGGGTGTTCAGAACGATTTGATAGATATCCAGTTAAGTTGGAAGGACCAGATGAAACAAGGTCCCCTACTTTTCTGCCATCTTGCCCCCTTCCCTCTAGAACTGATTTCACTTATATGCAGAATCTAAATAAACCAAGCAAGAAATAAACCAGAACCAGAACCATAAATACAGAGAACTGATGGTTGCTGGAGGGAAGGGAGTGGTAAGGGATGGACAAAGGAGTGAAAGGGGGTAAGAGGTACAGGCTTCCAGTTATGGAAAGAATAAGTCACAGTGATGAAAGATACAGAATAACAAATATAGTCAATGGTATTGTAATAGACTTTTATGTTAACCGATTGTAGCCACATTTGTGATGAACAAAGCATAATGTATAGGGTTGTGGAATCACTATGTTGTACACCTAAAACTAAGGCAAAACTGTCAGTGATACTTCCATTAAAAAAATTGGGGGGCACCTGGGTGGCTCAGTGGGTTAAGCCTCTCCCTTAGTCTCAGGTCATGATCTCAGGGTCCTGGGATCAAGCCCTGCATTGGGCTCTCTGCTCAGCAGGGAGCTTGCTTCCCCATTTCTCTCTGCCTGCCTCTCTGCCTACTTGTGATCTGTCAAATTAAAAAAAAAAAAAGACACTGGTAATTTTAAAAATGAAATATAAGAGTGGGAACTTAAATCATAGGGAGAGAAAACAAGTGGTTCAAATAGCCAGTTATCTAAATGAATCAGGATCTCTATAACAAAGAAACCTCAAGGGGTGAGGCCATGGGGGCTGGCTCTTTATCTAGCTGTGTGGCTGGCAGTGTGCTTATTGTAGAAGCCATCTTTCAACTGGATGCCTCTGTGATAAAAGCTTAAGTCATGCATTTGTATTACAAAAACAAACTGTTATGTTCACACTACAATGATATTTTGATGATAGAAATTATACATATTCAACTTAGCACATAATGCATTATATAGAAGCTAGAAGGAAAGGACTAAAATGTTAACTATTCATATTTGAATATGGAATTATAGGTTTTTTTTCTTTTACTTCATACTTTATTTTGCAAACTGAATTTAGGGAATGTTTTCTTTATATTTAGAATAATGACACAACTGTGTAACTTAAATGGAAAATTTTTAAGGTTTTTATTTAAATTCCAGTTAGTATACAGTGCAATGTTATTTTCAAGTATACAATATAGTGATTCAACACTTTATACAACACCCAGTTCAAGTGCAATATTTAGTTCTCATCACCTATTTCATGCATCACTCCCCCAAATCATCTCCCCTTTAGTAACCATCAGTATGTCTCTGAAGTTGAGTCTGTTTCTTGGTTTGCTTTTCCCTCCACCTTGCTTATTTGTGTCCTTAAATTTCACAAGTGACTGACATATGATATTCTTCTTTCTCTAAGTGACTTATTTCACTTAGCGTAATACTGTCTAGCTCCATCCATGTCACTGTAAATGGCAAGATTTCATTCTTTTTTATGGCTGAGTAACAATCCATTGCATATATACACCTCAACTTCTTTATCCTCTCATCAGTCTGTGGACACTTGGGTTGTTTCCTTAATTTAACTACTGTAGATAATGCTGCTCTATAGGGAGGAGTTAAAATGGTGGAGGAGTATGGAAAACTTATGCTTGCCTTGTCCTTCAGAAACATCTAGAAAATATGAAATTGTTCTGAATACCCAAGAAATTGATCTGAGGACTGAGAATAAACCACCTAACTAGAGAGAGAAAAGAGGCCACATGGTAGAAGGTAGGAAGTATAGAGACATGATTTGGAGTAAGAAAAGAATCACTGGTGCTGTGGAGGAGAGGGAGCTCTGATCACAGAGAGAGAGGAGAGGGAGAACAAGGAAACAGCACATGGGGGATCACATATGAAAACCATTTCCCCAAAATCATCGATAGGAAAAATAAGAGGGACTGATAATCACAATTTATCATAAGCAACAGAGTTCAAAGATTGAAGGTTTGGATGTCCATGTCATTGCCAGCCTGGAGCCTGGTGGGTGTAGTGGTGCTTCTGTGGAGAAAGAGGGCAAAGGCCCAGGAATGAACAATGTGGTATGAGGGCCCCTGGGCCACACTGGGAGAGACAGTTCCCCTTCTTGGAGTGCATTTGGGAGAGGTGACACTGCCTCTCAGGAGACAAAAGTACCAGCAGGTGCCATTGTGCTACCCTGTTCATTAACATAGGAGCAGAGATACCTGCTGAGGCCAGGTAACCTGAACACCACCTTTTTGCTGTACTTTACCATAAACTCCAAGCCCCTGTGTGTTCCTGTGACTGCCCTAGGACAAACCAGCAACAACCACAAAGCAATGAGATCTATCCCCAGAGGATGAGAGTGGGTCCATTCTGCACTAAGTCCCTAAATTTTGGAGTTTTGAGATCCAGCTGGTATGCCTGAGATAAAATGCAGGATCACTGCACCCCCTGGGTGGGCATATAGTTCAGATGCAGACACCATCAGCATAAACAGACTTCAGTGAGCAGCATAGTGGCCACAGCGGAGGCTAGAGCCACTTACACCAAGCCCCAACCTCCACATTCTGCAGGTGCTTTTTCACTAGCATAAGAGTGCCTGACAGCCAGAATAGCAGTGAGGTCTCTCCCCGAGAAGACCAGCACAGACCCTCCCATACGCACCAAGTCTACTGACCATAAAATGCTGCAAATCTTGAGCTCTAGTGGATATAGGACCTAGTCTCTTTTAACAAACAGAACAAAACACACCTAGTTAAAACTCACTACACACTAGACAAGGTCCAAAAACTTTCCACTGCAGGCAAGGAAAAACTCTGCAGAGGACTAACCTGAGGAAAGAACAGTCAAAACATAATCGTGGAGTGTATGGAACATACACCAGAAACAAGTCCTGAAGTGCTAGGCCCTGAACAGTGTATGATCCTCTTCTTAATATAGCTTTCACTTCAGGAGCAGGAAACATAGTTAGCTTTCTTAACAGAGAGAAGACAGAAATACAAAATACCAAGATGAAAGAATTCATCCCAAAAAGAACAAGAAAAGTTCACTTGCAGGATCTAATCAAAAGAGATACACACTCTTTTCAAGACAAATGGAACATTCTTCAGAATAGATTACATACTGGGTCACAAATCAGGCCTCAACAAATACAAAATAATTGAGATCATATTATGCATATTCTCAGACTACAACACTATGAAACTTGAAGTCAAACACAAACAAATTTGGAAAGACCATGAGTACATGGAAGTTAAAGAACATCCTGCTAAAGAATGAATGGGTTAACCAGGAAATTAAAGAATAAAAACTACATGGAAGCAAATAAAAATGAATACACAACAGTCCATAACCTTGGGATGCAACAGAAGCAGTCATGAGAGGGAAGTATATAGCAACACTGGCCTACCTCAAGAAGAAAGCAAAGTCTCAAACCTAACCTTACACCTAAAGGAACTAGAAAGAGAATAGCAAATGAACCCTTAAAGCCAGCAGACAAAGGGAAAAGATAAAGATTAGAACAGAAATAAATGATGCAAAAACAAAACAGGAGGACAGATCAATGAAACTAGGAGCTGAAAAAATAAAATTGATAAATCCATAACTTACAAAACTGATAAAGCCCCAGACTTATGAAAAAGAAAAAAGATGTAAATAAATAAAATCTTGAATGAAAGAGGAGAGATCACAACCAATACCACAGAAATACAATTATAAGAAAATACTATAAAAAATTATATGCCAACAAACTGGTCAATCTGGAAGAAATAGATACATTTCTAGAAACATACAAACCACCACAACTGAAAGAGGACGAAATAGGAAACTTGAACAGACCCATAACCAGCAAAGAAATTGAATCAGTAGTCAAGTATTTCCCAACAAACGAAAGTCCATGGCCAAATGGCTTCCCAGGGGAATTCTACCAGATATTTAAAGAAGAGTTAATACCTATTTTTCTCAAACTGTTAAAAAAAAAAAAAAAAGAAACATTAAGGAAACTTTCAAACTCATTCTGTCAGACCAACATTACCTTGTTCCAAAAACAAAGACCCCACTAACAAGGAGAATTGCAGACCAATCTCTCTGATGAATGTGGATGCAAAAATTCTTACCAAGATATTAGCAAAAACAATTCCAACAACACATTAAAAGAACTATTCAACAAAATCAAGTTGGATTTATTCCTGTTCTGCAAGTGAGGTTCAATATCCACAAATCAATCAACCTGATTCACTACATTAATAAAATAAAGGATAAAACCCCATGATCTTTTTAGTAAATGCAGAGGAAAAAAATTTGACAAATATAGTATCCGTTCTTGATAAAAACTCTCAAGAAAGTAGGAATAGAAGGAACATACCTCAACATCATTAAGGCCATACACAAAAGACTCACAACTCATATCCTCACTGGGGGAAAAAACAGAGTTTCCCCCCACCCTAAGGTCATGAACAGGACAGGAATGTCCATTCTTATCATTGTTACTTCACATACTACTGGAAGTCCTAGCCAGAGCAATCAGACAACAAAAAGAAATAAAAGTCTTCCAAGCAGGAAGGGAGATGTCAAACTTTCACTATTCACAGATGACATGATAATCTATTTCAAAAACCTGAAAGACTCCACCAAAAAACTAGCAAAAAAACTTCTAGAACTGATACACAAATTCAGCAAATTTGCAGGATACAAAATCACCATACAGAAGTCTGTTGCATCTCTATACACCAGTAATGAAGCAGCAGAAAGAGAAATCAAGGAATCAATCTCATTTACAATTGCACCCAAAATAATAAGATACCTAGGATTAAACCTAACCAAACAGGTAAAAGATCTGTACTCTGAAAACTATAGAGTAATGATGAAAGAAATCAAACGTGACAGAAAGAAATGGAAAAAACACTCCTTGCTCATGGTTTGAAAGAATATTGGTAAAAATGTCTATACTACACAAAGCAATCTACACATTTAATCCACTCCCTATCAAATTATCACCAGCATTTTTCACAGAGCCAGAACAATCTTAAAATTTGTATGCAATCACAAAACACCCTGTATAATCAAAGCAATCTTGAAAAAGAAAAGCAAAGCTGGAGGCATCACAATTCTAAACTTCAGTTATATTACAAAGCTGTATTGATAAAAACAACAACAACAACAACAACAACAGTATGGTAATGGCACAAAACAGTCATATAGATCAATAGAACAGAAAACCCAGAAATGCTTCCAAAACTATATGGTCAGCTACTCTTTGACAAAAAAGAAGGATTATCCAATGGAAAAAAGACAGTCTTTTCAAAAATTGTGTTGGGAAAACCAGATGTAGAAGAATCAAACTGGACAAATTTCCTACCATAAATGAAAATAAACTCAAAATGGATCAAAGACCCAAATGTGAGGCAAGAAACCATCAAAATCCTAGGAGAGAACAGAGGTAGCAACCTCTTTCAAATCAACTGTAGCAATTTCTTACTAGACATATCTCAGTAGGCAAGGGAAACAAACAAACAAAAAAATACTGGGACTTCATCAGGGTAAAAAGATTCTGCACAGGGCAAGAAACAATCAACAGAACTAAAAGGCAATATTTGGAATAGGAGAAGATATTTGCAGATGACATATTTGACAAAATGTCTATCCAAATTTTGTAAAAAACTTAAACAATAAAAACAAATAATGCAGTTAAGAAATGGGCAGATACTCCCAAAGAAGATATCCAGGTGGCTAACAGACATATGAAAAGATGTTCAACGTCACTTATCAAGAAAATACTAATCAAAACTACAATGAGATGTTGGCAAGGATGTGGAGAAAGGGGAATCCTCTTACACTGGTGGTGGGAATACAAACTGGTACAGTCACTTTGGCAAACAGTATGGAGGTTTCTTAAAAAGTTTAAAATATAACTACCTTGCAAACCAGCTAAATACAACTAGGTATTTTACCTAGTAAGTAAAAATACTTATTTGAAGGGAACCATGCAGCAACATTATCACAATATCCAAATTATGGAAAGAGGCCAAATGTCCATCATCTGATGAGTGGATAGAGAAGATATAGACATATAGATATAGATAAGATATAGATATATATCCATATACACACAATATAATACTACTTATCAATGAAAAACTGCCATTTGCAATAAAATGGATGGAACTAGATTGTATTATGCTAAACAAATTAAGTCAGAGAAAGACAATACAATATTATTTTATTCATATGTGGAATTTAAGGAACAAACCAGATGAATATGGGGAAGGGGAAAAAAAAAAAAAGGAGGAGGCAAACCATAAGAGATTCTCAACTATAGTGAACCATGTGAAGGTTGCTGGAGGGAAGGTGGACAGGGGATGCTAAATGGGGATGGGTATTAAGGACGGCACTTGTGATAAGCACGTGAAGTTTTATGTAAGTGATGAATTACTAAATTCTACTCCTAAAACCAGTATTACACTCTTTGTTAACTAAATAGAATGTAATGAACTTAAAAAAAATAATGCTGCTATAATTTATTTTTGAGCAGGGTGTAGGCCAGTAGTCTGGTTTCATTCTTTTTCATGTTGTTGTCCATTTTTCCAAACTCGTTTTTTTAAGAGACTGTCCTTTTCCCATTGGATTTTTTTTTCCTATTTTGTCCATGACTGACCATATAGTTGTGGATTCATTTCTGGGTTGTCTATTCTGTTCCACTGATCTGTGTGTCTGTTTTTATTCCAATACCATACTGTCTTGAGGACTATAGCTTTCTAATACATCTTGAAGTGTGGAATTGTGATGCCTCCAGCTTTTTCTTTTTCATGATTTCTTTGATTATTCAGTGTATTTTGTGGTTGCATACAAATTTTAGGATTGTTTGTTCTGGATCTGTGAAAAAAGCTGGTGATATTTGACAGGTATTCCATTAAATGTATAGATTTCTTTGGGTAATAGAGACATTTTTTTCCAATACTTTTTTTTCTAATCCATGAGCATGGAGTATTTTTCCATTTCCTTCTGTCATGTATTTCTTTCACTAATGTTTTAGGATTTTTCAGAGTATCAGTATTTTACCTCTTTGGTTTAGTTTATTTCTAGGTATCTCATTGTTTTTAATGCAATTTTAAATGGGATTGATTCCTTAATTTCTCTTTCTGCTCCTTTACTATTGGTGCATAGAGCTGCAACAGATTTCTGTATGTTGATTTTGTATCCTGAGACTTTGCTAAATTTGTGTATCTGTTCTAGAAGTTTTTGGGTGGGGTGTCTTTCAGGTTTTCTTTGTATGGTCTCAGATCATCTGCAAACAGTGAAAGTTTGACTTCTTGATGATTTAGACGACTTTTATTTCTTTTTATTGTTTTATTGCTCTGGCAAGGACTTCCAGTACTATGTCACATAACTGTTTTGAATAGATATCCCTGTCTTATTCCCGAGCATAGAGGAAAATCTCTCCATTTTACTCCATTTAGGGTAATATTAGCTGTGAGTTGTTCATATATGGCCTTTATGATGTTGAGGTATGATTTTGATGTATGTTCCTTCTTTGTTGAAAGTTTTTATCATAAATGGATGTACTTTGCCAAATGCTTTTTCTGCATCTATTGCAAAGATTATAGTTTTTCCCCCCCTTTCCTTTATTAATGTGGTGTATCATGTTGATTGGTTTGTGAACATTGAACCACTCTTGAAACCCAGGAATAAATCTCACTGGGTCATGGTGAATGATTTTTTAAATATATTGTTGGATTCAGTTTGCTAGTATTTTATTGAGAATTTTTCCATCTATGTTTATATGAGAAATTGACCTCTAGTTCTTTTTAGTTGGATCTTTATCTGGTTTTGATATCAGGGTAATGTTGGCCTCATAGAATAACTTTGGAAGTTTTCTTTCCTTTTCTATTTTTTTGAATAGTTTAAGAATTGGTATTAATTCTTTAAATATTTGGTAGAATTAACCTGTGAAGAAATCCATCCCTGGACTTCTCTTGGGAGGTTCCGATTTTTAATTCAATTTCTTTGCTTCTTATGAGTCTTTTCAAGTTTCCTATTTCGGTTTTCATAATCTATATGTTTGTAGGAATTTATCCATTTCTTCCAGGTTGTTTTTTGGCATACAGTTTCTTATAATAGTCTCTTATAACTGTTTGCATTTTTGTTGTGCTAGTTGTTATTTCTTCTCTTACTTGTGATTTAATTTTTTGAGCCCTTTAGCTTTTCTTTTTGATAAAACTGGCTGGAGGTTTATCCATTTTATTAATTTTTTCAAAGAGCTAGTTCCTGGTTTCACTGACATGTTCTATTGTATTTTTAGTTTCTATGTCATATGTTTCCACTCTCATCTATACTATATATTTCCTTCTTCTGGATTTAGGCTTAGTTTTTCTTTTTCTATCTCCTTTAGAGGTAAGGTTAGGTTGTTGGAGATTTTTCTTGCCCTTTGTGATAGGCCTGTATTACTATAGACTTCCCTGGAAGGACTGTTTTTGCTACATTCCAAAGGTTTTTACTATTGTGCTTTCAATATTTTTTTTTTAATAAGAGAGAGAGAGAAAGAGAGAGGGACAGAAGGAGAGGGAGAGAAAAAATCTTAAGCAGACTCCATGACCAGTGAAAAGCTTGATGCAGGGCTTGATCCCACACCCTGAGACCATGACCTGAGCTGAAATCAAGAGTCAGTTGCTTAACTGACTGAGCTATGCAGGCATCCCTATTGTGTTTCATTTTCATTTGTTTCCATGTGTTATTAAATTTCTTCTTTGGTTTCCTGGTTGACCTATTCAATGTTTAGTAGAATGTTGTTTAACTTCCAGTTATCTATGGTTGACCTCTATTTTTATAGTGCTGTAGTCAGAGAAGTTATACTGTATGATTTCAATCTTTTTCTGTATTTGTTGAGGTCTGTTTTGTGACCTATATGTGATCTATTCTGGAAGATATTCTATGTGTTCTTGAAAAAAAGGCATATGCTGCCTTTTTTTTTTTTTTAAGGCTATAATGTTCTGACTTCATCAAATGTAACATCTGTATTATAGAAGTCCCAGAAGAAGAAAATAGAGAAAAGGTGGCAGAAAATCTCCCTAATCTGGGGAAGGAAACAGACATTCAGACCCAGAAGACACAGAGAACTCCCATCAAAATCAACAAAAGCAGGCCAATACCAAGGCACATAGTAATTTTCAAAATATAGTGATAAAGAAAAGTCTTAAAAGAGCAGGATAAAAGAAATCTGTAACTTAAAAGGAAAAACCCTTAAGGCTAGAGATTTTTAAACAGAAACTTGACAAGCCAGAAGAAAGTGGCATGATATATTCAAAGTGCTGAATGGGAAAAGTTTGCAACCAAGCAGATCTATCCAGTGGAGTTAACATTCAAAATAGAAGATAAAAAGTTTCTCAAACACAAAAGAAATACATGACCACTAAGTCAGCCCTGAAGGAAATATTAAAGAGGACTCAGTGCAAAGGAGAGACCTAATGTTACAAAGACAAGAAAGGATCAGAGAAAAATCTCCAACAACAATGGCCATAAAAGTAATAAAGTGGTACTAAATACATACTACCAATAGTTATTCTGAGTGTAAATGGATTAAACACTCTAATCAAAAGATATATGTTGTCAGAATGGATAAAAAAATAAGACCCATTTATATGCTACCTACAAAAGATTCAGTTTAGACCTAAAGACAACTGCAAATTTAAAGCAAGAGTGTAGAGAAACATCACACAAATAGATGTCAAAGGAAAACCAGGGTAGCCATACTTATATTGGACAAATTAGATTTTAAAATGAAGATCAGAAAGAGACAAAGAAGGGCATTATATAATCATAAAAGGAAGAATCCAACAAGAAGACAGAATAATTGTAAATATTTTTGCACCCAACATGGAAGTGCCCAAATATATAAAAAAAATTAAGAAACACAAAGAAACTAATTAATAGTTAACAAAATAGAGGAATATTAATACTTCACTTACATCAATGGATAGATCATCTAAACAAAAAATAAACAGTAAATTTAAAAATCTACCTTATTTTCTTTCTACATATCATGATTCAATCGAGCACATTTATAATAACAAGACTGTTTTATAGATCTTTCCAAGGTATTAACAGCTCTGTGACAAGACAGGCAAAATTACGAAGAATGAGAAATTCAAATAATTTAATTGTGAAAATTCCAACAATGAATAAAAAGAAAATTAACCATTGGTTTAGCTTTCATTACTATTCATCTTTATGCATCTTTATGCATCTTTATGCATCTTTAAGTTTCATTATATAGTAAACTAAAATCTAATATCTTGATGTTATCTCCCACTTTAAATATGAGACTCCAAAAGTTGCTCAATTTTGCAACAGGTAGAAATTGGTAATGAAGACTGGTAGAAATTTCTGACACTATTTTCTATGTTCTACATACATTTTCTATCATCTCTACTCTTTCCTTCAAAAGTCTAATCACTACAAGACTTAAATTCTCATTATCTCTCAGTTATTATTCAGTTATTTACAAGAAATAACCCTGCCTAGTTGAACTGTGAGCTCTGGGGAATATCACTGATGTGTATAGAAGTATCATCAGCTCCTCTATTCTCTTACAAATTATACCCCCAAAACAAACACAAATAATAATCTCTGTCACTTAACACAATCAATGTATCTTTTTTTTTTTAAGATTTCATTTATTTATTTGACAGAGAGAGAGAGAGAGAGAGAGATCACAAGTAGGCAGAGAAGCAGGCAGAGGGGTAAGAGGAAGCAGGCCCCCTGCTGAGCAAAGAGCCTGATGCGGGCTCCATCCCGGGACCTTGAGATCATGACCTGAGGGGAAGGCGGAGGCTTAACCCACTGAGCCACCCAGGTGCCCCACAATCAATGTATCTTGAAACCACTTTCTCTTCGGTCATACCATTATAGTTTTATTAATGTAATAAAAAACATTTTTTGTTACTTTTTGTGTTTAAATTTTTTCTGAGCCTAACACTTTGCTCAAGAGACCTCCTGTGTTTTGTGGCACTAAATGAATGAATAAACAAAGGAATAGTGTGGGTAATCAACTGCTGTGTGCAAGGCATTGTGTTTAATAAAGTGAGATGGAGCTAAAGACTATGACCATAAAAGTGAACTTTTATTCTTTGAGAGAAAGAGTGAAAGAGCACTCACACACCAGTGAAGGGGGAAAAGGGAGAAATAATTCTTAAAGATTTGAGAGAGAGAGAGAGCATGTATGAGCAGGGGGAGAGGTGAGCAGTGGGGAAAGAGAAAGAATCCTCAAGCAGACTCCCTGCTGAGCACAGAGCCAAAGGTGGGGCTGGATTCCAGGACCCCAAGATCATGACGTGAGCCAAAATCAAGAGTTAGATGCTTAACTGACTGAGCCAACCAGGTGCCCATGAAAATCAATACTTTGATGTTACCCTTTTTAAGGAGAAAATATTTTAAATATCAATAGAAGAAAACATTGTTCAGAGGAACTTGATGAAGTGCCCTATAGTTGAGAAAGTGGCCCTACCCAAGTAAGCAACAATGACTGCAGCAAAAATTTTGGTCAGCTCATGAGAAGTTGGCTACTATAATGAAAACATAGGGTTAAGAACTTGAAATTCCTCAGATGTTATCTCAAAGTGTGTGGATATTTTCTTATAAGAAATGGGAAATCATTTCAGATTTTTGAAAAGATAAATGACCCAAAGGTGTATGAAGAAAGCAAAATTTAAGGAAGTTTATCCTGAGCTATCTAGAAACCATGACAACTACTTACAATTCTAAGCATTGGGGTCACTATATTTTGTATCCACATCTGTAACCATTTGCTATGCTCCCTGAAAAATGGAAGAATGTTGAGACCATTCCTACACAGGACAGGTATGTATCCTGGATTTTTAAGTGATAGAATTAGGAAGGGAGAGTTACACATAGTGTCATAAAGGGTACACAGATGAAACAGTATTTTCAGCCTTTTTTTTTTTTTGGCCACATTTTAGTTTTTAATGAAAAACTGGGGTCTTACTTAGAAAAATAACCTAAACCTGGCCTAAAATTCTGGAGCACTTGAAATCCTATTAAGCCATCATCCTCTACAATTGGCCATTCCTAAGATATGTAAAATCCCACTGTCACTGTTTCCTCCTATATAATCAAGTTCTTCAACATATTTCTTTGCTGTCATCCTGATCGCATATGTCTTAATTCTCAGGTTCACAAGTGGTACCTGGGCTGCATGTTCTATGCTTCACTCAGCAACATAATTTTTATGACAGGCCTTGCTATAAAAATATATATACCCTGAATTGTGAAAAAACACATTTATCAGTCAGAATTTGGGAAAAGCTAGAAAAAGTTTGGGCAATACCATGGCACCTACATCAAACTGGCTATGTCCCTTTAAGATGAGTAGATATGCATATGTATGCATATATAAAGGAATTTGCATATGTGTATTAGTCCACCATGCACACATTCTATCCCTAGAAATAGAGGACATTTGTTCAGAATGCTTTCAGTACAACAAAAGAACGGAATGATACTCAGAGATAAACAATGGGTTGCATAATAAAAATAAATAAGAACTTTGAGGGGATTTTCTTAAATTCATATGGCATATTATGATTTAAAAACTTTTTAAAAAGACGTGATTTAGGGGCACTTGGGTGGCTCAGTGGTTTAAAGCCTCTGCCTTCGGCTCAGGTCATGATCCCAGAGTCCTGGGATTGAGCCCCACGTCCGGCTCTCTGCTCAGCAGGGAGTCTGCTTCCCTTCCTCTCTCTCTCTCTGCCTGCCTCTCTACTTGTGATCTCTGTCAAATAAATAAAATCTTTTTAAAAAACTACGTGATTAAAAGAAGCAAATTACTGTATTTTAAAGTACATGGACTTGAAAGTCAGATGGATTCCAATTTCAATCCTAACTAATAAAAGAGAACCAAGTAACAGATATTCTGGGATCAGTTAATAACCAGTTGGAGTCTCATTTGCATCAGTGACAAAATGAGGGAAATCATAACTACCTGTCAAAGTTACGGTGAAGACTATAAATATATAAAACTCTTAGCTTACATTTCTGACAATGTCACTCAGCCAAGACAGAGTAAGAGGTAAGCCATAAACATTGCAGTTCTTGTGAAAATTCCAGCTAATGCCTTAGTGCTTGGACCTTAAAGACCACTTCAGGCACTGCCCTGGGCATCAAACAAAACCCCAATGAGTTTTATGGTCAGGAGAAACTTTACTATATACATGAATGGTGGGGGGACATTTAACTAGATGCTCAGAGATAAAGGAATATTTACTAAATAAGTTGAATCATTTTATTCAAGGAAATTCAAATAAGTTGAATCATTTTATTCAAGGAAATTCAAATATCACAGAACAAACAGGATCTTAAGAATTATGCAAGTTCAGAAAAATTGAATTCCAATTGAAGTATAATTAGGGATTGCCTTATAAAAGTAAAGTATTTTTATACTTAATGCATCTTCTCCATAACCTTTTAACATTACTGGGACATTAGGCAGGGCAGAAAATTGTCAACTACTTCAGCTTGTCTCTCAAGTTAAATTATTCTTTTCAGTCATAAAATGAAAAGTATAAATGGAAGAAAATCAGATTTTAGGACTAATTTAGGAGCTATTGTCTCATACAACAAATAAGAATGATTTCATAGGTTGTGGGTTTTGTGAATTACTACTAGTTTGGCATAAATTTCAAAGTCAGAACATTGACTTAGGACAATCCTGCTTCTTCCAAATCTTTATTTTTTGTAACAGATAATAGTTAAGATTTTAAGCTTGTGGCTCCAATGTTATGATTGAAGGGACACTAAGTCAGTAGCTGGTTTATACATTTGTTTATGTATGCTTAGTAACCATAATAGAATATGTGTAGGTTAACCTAATTTGGGAAATGCACTTTGTTTTGCCATCTTGTATGGAAATATTACGTAAATTCTTTTCTCAGTGTCACAGCAAATGCTGTTGTCCAATATCAAGTCAGAAAATGTTGACTTAAAAGTGCCCAGATGTTTACCCGAAAATATAAACTTTTTACTACAAGAATGAGTTCTAAATTGGATTTCACTGCTTATGACTATGACTTTGAGTAATATAAAACTATTCTAAATCTTCAATAAAAATTGTGTAGTTTTATTGAGAAATAATGGACATGCATCCTTGTATAAGCTTAAGGCATACAGCATGATAGTTTGATATACATACCTCAAAATGATTACCATAATAGGTTCAGCTAACAATCCTATAAATAAAAATAAACATTTTCCTTGTGACAACTCTTAGCACCAACTCTCTTAACTCTGCTATATGTCATACTGACCTGTTACAGTCCTATTGTATATTAAAGCCCTAGTACTTATTTATCTTTAAATTGGAAGTCTGTACCTTTCGACCACCTTCCTCCAATCCTCCTTACCCTCCCCTCCACCTCTGGTAACAAATCTGATCTCTTTTTATGAAGTGTTTTTGTTGTTTTTTGGGGGGGATTTTGTTGTTAAGATTTCACATGTATGTGAGATCTGTGTTTATTTTATCTCACCTAGCATAATGATTTCAAGTCCATCCATGTTGTCACAAATGGTAGGATTTACTCATTTTTAAAGGTCAGATATCCTATTGAATATTTATGTAGGCTATTATAAATAATGATGCTATGAATATTGGAATGCAGAGATCTTTTCAAGTGAATGTTTTCTGTTTGCTTAGGCTCCACAGTTTAATGAATTTTACTTATCATGTATCATTTGATGGAAAAACAAGTGCAGCTCCAGTCCTTGTTTCAACCCTGTCCAGCCCAAAGAGTACTATTTCCCAGGGGAAAGTATGGCTGGCCAGTCCTGCAGTTGGTCATTTATTAACGTATTATCAGATATACCATTTGCAAATATGTTTCCCCACAAGTTGTCTTTTCACTTTGTTGGTATCTCTTGTTACATAGGAGCTTTTCAGTTGATGTAGTTTTGCTTTTTAATTTTTATTTTGTTGCTTATATTTTAGCTGTCCTACCCAAGAAATTATTACCAAGACCCTGTCACGGAGCTTTATTCTAGATTTTCTTCTATAATCGCATGGTTTCTGGTCCCTCCTTTCAGAGTTAAGTCTAAGTCACATTTTCAGTTAATTTTTCCGACTGATAGAACATTTGGGTTTAGTTTCTTTTACAAGTGATTATCCAGTTATCTAGCACCTTTTATTGAAAAGACTATCTTTTCTCCATTGAACATTCTTGGTTCCTGGGTCAAATATCAGTTGACTGTATATGCTTGGGTTTATTTTCTGGGCTCTTGATTTTATTTCATTGGTCTACGGGTCTCTTTTTACACTAGTAACATATGACTTTGATGACTATATCTTATAGTGTATCTTGAAATCATGAAGTCTGTGATGATGAGCCCTGCTCTGTTCTTTCTCAATATTTCATTGGCAATTTGGGGTCTTTTGTGACTCCATATAAATTTTAAGAGTGTTTTTTTCCTCCTTTGAAAAATGCCATTAGAATCCTGATAGGGATTGCTTTGAAACTATAGATGACTTCTGGTAGTACAGATATTTTATATTAATCCAGATATAGATGCATTATTAAAAATTTTATATTAATTCAGAGATATTTATATTAATACAGATATAATTTTATATTAATTCATCCATGAATGTGGGATGATTTTCCATGTGTGTTTTCCACTTCTTTAGTCATTGTCTTACAATTTTTAGAGATATTTCACTTCAAGTTCTATTTATTATTTTTGATGCTATTGTAAACAAGATTTTTCAGAAAATTCATTGTGTACAAAAATGCTATTGATTTTTGTATGTTAATTTTGCATCTTGCAACTATACTTAATTCATTGATTACAACAGGGTTGTAATCATTTAGAATTTTCTACTTAAAACTATGTCATCTGAAAATATAGGTACTTTGACTTCTTCCTTTCCTATTCTGATACCACTACTTTTTCTTGCCTGATAGTACTAGAAGTCCTAGCTAGTGTAATGTTGAATAGGAGTGGTAAAAATGGGCACCCTTGTTTTGTTCCTGATCTACCAGGAAAAGTTGTCAGTCTTTCACCATCAAGTATGTTGTTAGCTGTGGGATTGTCCTAAATGTTTTTTTTTTCCTTTTTTTTTTCATTATCAATTTTTTTAAAATTTCTTTTCAGCGTAACAGAATTCATAGTTTTACACCACACCCAGTGCTCCATGCAATGCGTGCCCTCCGCTATACCCACCACCAGGCTCCCCCAACCTCCCACCCCCCGCCCCTTCAAAACCCTCAGGTGATTTTTCAGAGTCCATAGTCTCTCATGGTTCATCTCCCCCCCCCAATTTCCCTCAACTCCCTTCTCCTCTCCATCTCCCCATGTCCTCCGTGTTATTTGTTATGCTCCACAAATAAGTGAAACCATATAATAATTGACTCTCTCTGCTTGACTTATTTCACTCAGCATAATCTCTTCCAGTCCCGTCCATGTTGCTACAAAAGTCGGGTATTCATCCTTTCTGATGGAGGCATAAT